>SKCR01009087.1:0-276073 GCA_019454045.1 Zanthoxylum bungeanum
AAGGCGTAGCACTGACTAAACGAGTGTGGGGGCGACTGTACTCCGCGTTTCACGGCACAATGAGACGACTCTGATTGCGACCAGACCTTCTGCTACCCCTCTCCCCTCTTGTCAGTGATACGTTACGTCCATTTTCTACTCTCTCTCTTTTTTTTTCTTTTGTCTTGTTAATCGAAGCAATGGGGTCCATTCTTTACGTTGGCAGTACCAAAAGATATATCAGAAAATTACATTTACCCCCCCACCCCCTAATTATCAAAATGGAAATGAAGAGTGGAATGGCTGGGCTAAGTTGAAAAAATCTCGCAGATGTAGGGGTATTTTTGGCAACAGTATTTGCGATTTTGACATATCAAAGTTATTATTGTGTAACATTGAGGGAGATCCTCTTTCCCTAATCGCCACTCCGACCACTCTCTGAAAAGAGACAGCCTTTCATGAGAACCAATGCTTCATTACCGACACGACACCGTTTGATGAAAGAACCAACCATTAGTGGTGTTGTGTTGTCAGCATAGTAAATAAATGTGAATTATTTTTTTTATTTTTTTAAAAATAAAATAAAAGCCCGCAGATTTTGTTAGGGATCGGTGACTGTGAGGGTTTAAAAATCGGACATCTGAGCCATTTTGGTCTATTAGCCTAACCCTTTAACCAACCTGGTTCGGTGAAAGGGAAACATCCCTTGAGCCTTTGAAATTATAAGGCTGCTAACCGACCCCACTGTAAAAGACAGAGGTCTCCCTTTAATTGCCAGGGATCTTTTTAAAGTCGGAAATTTGATTGATTGATAATGTGATCCCAATCTAAAATCAAATGATAATACAAAATAGTTTTTTTAGTGTCAATTTATTTATCTACCAATCAATATATTATTGATCGGCTTTTTATTCTAATTAGATTTAAATTTTAGATTTTCCTTAAATAACTTTCGAGCTAAATCTCGATTTTATAATTACGTCGTCAGTATTAATATATTATTAGGTCTTTCAACCTTTTTTTTAAGTTACTTGAAAATTAGTCTTAGTTGAGCCAAGCATCATTTGCATGAGTCACCCACATTGTTCGTGTAATAAATTAATAATCTGTCCGGTGAATATATCAAGCTTCTATCGCTGGGCCTAACCGCCTAAAGCCCATGATTGTATATAAAACCGACTTTTCGTCCGGCTAGGGACATTTGAAGGTTCAACATTTTTTTTTTTCAATTTAAAATAAGGGCAGGAAAAAAAATTGAAACTGAAAAACTCAATAAACCGGAGAAACATTGGAAAATATTATACCGTAATATTTCTTGTATTTTTTTTGAATTAGTGAAATGATGATAATCATTTAAATTATTATACATAATTTCTTTTTCAGACCCTTCATCAACCGATAATCTTAAATATTAGACTTGAAGGATGAATATAATAATTTGTGACCAATGTGGGAACCTAAACTTTGCATGATAGTTAGTAAAATACTAAGACGTGCCCAAATTTATGCCCGAATTTTGCATGAAATTTTTTTATGGTCAACTTAGATCAAAATGAATTTTGTTGCATGTCTGGATACATGCATCGTACCTCCTACCTACTATATATAACATGATTAAATTTTCTCTGTCATATTAAAAAAATATTATAATCTTCTTAAGTTTAAATTTTGGTCGGTTAATTCAATATAAAAAAAAAAAAAATTGATTAGGAGTAGAGAATGATGTTGTAGTTGCATAGATAATGGATTCCCGTCAACCAATTTATTTATGGGGTAAATGTCATTTACGGTAGAATCCAACTTGTATTCCCTCACCACCACCACCATAATTACAAGCTTCCAAGACACTTTAAGCGGGGTTTGAAAATGGTGTTACAAAGTTTGAAAATGGAGCAAGCTTACAAACTAACTTTAGGTGGATCATTATTCCCTTGTTGACATTTGAGCCTTGTATTTGACTATAAATTGAGAGCTCATTGAGAGCTCAAAGCACCCAAAAATATGAAGCTTCAAGAGAGAAAGCTCAGAGAGTGTGTAGAAGTGAGATTTTTTGTAAAATTTAAACACTTTGTAATTTCTATTCTTATAAGTAATAGTATCGATTTTTCCTTTAAAAAATTCTATAGTGATCAAAGAATCACAAGAAGTGGTATCAGAGCTTTGGTTATACATTGTGGTCGTAAAATCGAAGAACGAAACTCGGTTCGGAAAATTTGGGTTTCGGGAAAGTTGCCAAAATTTAATTTTGAGCATACCATCAGCTAGTTCACGTCGAAACGAGCACGATGATATTTTCCGGCGATCGAACGGAGGTCCAGAGATGCCGCACGCTCCCGCACTCGTCGGCGGGTGAAGCCCACTCTCACGCACGCGCCTCATACGCAGCTGGAGGTTGAAGACGCTGATGTGTCATCCATGTCAGCGACACGTCAGCATACGTCAGCGCACAGTCAGCAGTCACGTCAGTGTACAGTCAATGCCACGTCATCATCCACGTCAACGCCACGTCGGCAGTCGGTCCCACTTTGACATGTCAATTGACACATGTCATCCACGTCAGCAATCCTGGTAAATTTCACTGAGCCCCCCGAAGTCTTTGAAATTTATATTTTAGCCCCATAAATTTTTAGAAATTTACAAAACGGTCTCTGAGTCGAATTTGGACCAACGAAATGTCTAATCTACTATTTTCGATCGTTCCGGACACAACGGTGACCTCCGATTTGTGAAAATCAGCTCCGATTATATCATATTTTCATTTTAAACTGTAAACTTAAAATGGAAATAGAAGATTCATTTTCTAGTGCGATGATCAAGTTGACAACAATCAATTACTCCATCTGGAGGCCTCAGATGATAGATTATTTATATTGTAAAGATATGTTCGATATGATCGAGGTGAAGGGAGTGAGACCAGATTATGTCAAAGAGAGTGACTAGAATAAACTCAACAACAGAACTATGGGTCAGATTAGACAGTGGATCGGCCACGGGATACATATGCTTACGAAATGTGCATAAAATTGGAAGGCATGTTTCAGGCCTAGACAGCTCGGAATAAAGCCCTGTTAATGAAGAGGTTGGTGAATTTGAAGTTACGGAGTGGAACTTCCGTTGCAGAACATACCAATGAGTTCCAGAGCCTAGTGAATCAGTTGTCTGCAGTAGACATGCAGCTGAGAGATGAAGTACAAGTCCTCATATTACTTAGTTCTCTTCCTGATAGCTGTGAAACATTGGTGATTACTCTCAGCAATTCGGCTCCAGGAGGTATACTTACCGTGCCTATAGTAAAAGATGCCATGTCGAATAAAGAGTCCATGAGAAAAGATATTGGCTCAGAACAGACAGAAGCCTTCGTCACATAGACTTAAGGAAAACATAGAGGAAGAGAAAGAGGGAGAGGCAGAAGCACAACCAGAGATAGATCCTCAGATGGAAGGAAGCCTACCTATAAGTGCTAACATTGTGGCATAGAAGGCCACTTAAAGAAGAATTGCCGAAAATTACAACGAGAGCAGAGCCAGGACAATCACCAGCCGAAGAATAACGAAGGAGAGACATTATTTGTTGTCCAAGCAGATGTAGCTATAAGCTTCATGCATGAAGAAACATGCCTTCACAACGCAACCCAAGATATTGAGTGGGTGATAGATACTGCAGCATCCTACCACATCACTCATCACAGAGATTTCTTCACAACCTACAAAGCATGAGACTTTGGTTTAGTGAAGATGTGAAATATCAGTTCCTCTGGGATAGTAAGAATGTGTGATATTCAGTTGCGGACAAATATCGAGTGTACATTAACCTTGAAGTATGTCCTGCATGTTCCATAACTTCGGTTGAATGTAATTTCGGGGATAGTCCTTGACAAAGAGGGCTATGACAGTCACTTCAGAAATGGCACATGGAGAATGAAAAAAGGTGTCATGGTTGTCGCTAGTACATGCTTGCGGCACACTATACAAGACTCATGTGAAGATTTGTGCAGACAGCCTCAATGTAGATGAAAAAGAGGCTTCTCAAAATCCGTGGAATCATGGACTCGGTCACATGAGTAAAAGAGGGTGGTATACCCTGACCAATAAGGAGCTTACCAAGGATGATGCACTAGGTCCTTCCAACCACTACTTGTTTAGTAAGAAACACAGAGTCTCATTTAAATTCTCTTCTAAGAGAAGATCGGAGTTGCTCAGTCTGGTGCACTCTGATGTTTGTGGTCCATTGGAGATTGATTCACTAGGCGGTAACAAATATTTTTTGACTTTCATTGATAATGCTTCTCAAAATATCTGGGTGTATTTCCTAAAGACAATGATCAGGTCCTAGATCAATTTAAGTTGTTCCACGCCATGGTAGAACGTGAAACAAAAAAGAAGTTGAAGTACCCCCGCACAGATAATGAAGGCGAGTACAGTTCTAGGGAATTCGATGCCTAAAACAGAAGACACAATATTCAACATGAGAGAACTGTTCCACCCACCCCACAACATAATGGTGTAGCTGTAAGAATGAACCACACCATTATGGAGAAAGTCAGAAGTATGATCAGTATGGCTAAGCTGCCAAAGCCATTATGGGGAGAAGATGTTTGTACTGCATGCTACCTGATCAACATATCACCATATGTACCGTTGAATTCTGAAATTCCGGAGAGAGTGTGGTCTGGTAAGAACCCCTCTCATTCTCACCTTAGAGTATTCGATTGTTTAGCCGTTGCATGTATTCAAGGAGCTCAGACAGAAACTTGATGCAAGGACAACTCCATGTATATTCCTAAGCTATGAAGATGAAGAATTTGGATACATACTATGAGATCCGAAGGAAAAGATGATTATTAGAAGCCATGATGTAGATTTTCTTGAAGACCAGACAATTGGAGACATTGAAAGGCCCAAAATATCTTCCAATTCCAGTGCCGACAGAAATTCAGATCCAGCACCAACACAATTGACCACAGATAAGGTGCACAATGATATTCCATAAGCAGAATTAGAGGAGGCAAATGAGGATGTCGAGCAGGGGGAGACACAACCCTCTCCATCGAAAGCTACAGAAAAGAGTGCTGAGCTGGGGGAGCCGCAACCCGCTCCATCAGAAGCTACAAGATCATTCACAGAGTTGGATGATTATAGACCTCCTGGAACCAATGGACCTCAGACAAGAAAATCTGAGCGAGGTATGATTCCATCAACCAGATATCCGGGATCCGAATATATTCTGCTTACTGATGAGGCAGAGCTAGAGAGCTTCCCACAAGGCAAGAAGGCACTGAGAACAAATGGGTAAAGAAACATGGCAGCGGAACTGTCCTGTGCAAAGACACAGCAGCAGAAGAGTATTGTGCAGAGACACAGTGAAGTGTGTTGTGCAGAGACACAGCCGACATGTCAACAAAGATGGTTATTCGGGACAAGCTAGAGCCATGCAGAGATATAGTCAGGATAGATGTCAGATGAAGATTGTTTTGGATGTAGTTGGAGGGGGAAATTATAGAATCCAACTTGCATTCACTCACCACCACCACCATAATTGCAAGCTTCCAAGACACTTTAGGTGGAGTTTGAAAATGGTGTTACAAAGTTTGAAAATGGAGCAAGCTTACAAACTAACTTTAGGTGGATCACTATTCATTTGTTGACATTTGAGCCTTGTATTTGGCTATAAAGTGAGAGCTCATTGAGAGCTCAAAACACCCAAAAAACATTAAGCTTCAACAGAGAAAGCTTAGAGAGTGTGTAAAAGTGAGGTTTTTTTGTAAAGTTTAAACACTTTGTAATTTGTATTCTTGTAAGTAATAGAATCGGTTTTTCCTAAAAAATACTCTATAGTGATAAGAGAATCACAACATTTACATCCCGATATTTTGGCCCTTAAGCTTATTACATCCATATAATTTGTAAAATATCTCAATACATCTCTCTAACTTAATTATTAACAGAATTTGATTTTTTATCCCTATTCAATTTAGATACTTTAATATTATAAAAATATTTAAATAAAAAATATGAATTATAAAAAAATTTAACCAAAAAATCAAATTTAATTTGTAAGAATTTAAAATATATTAACAATTACTCTCATATTGAAAATTTTATTTTTTATCATATACGTAATTGTTAACTTTTTATTTCCTTAAATTAATTTTTTGTATGTTTATATATAATCACCATTAGATTCAGATAAACAAAAATACGTGAAATATTTCCTTAATTAAATTAGAAAACTTAAAAAAGGCCAGTAATACTCTAACTTAATATTCAAATATTTTATCTCATATGAAATATATTTTACATGATTAATAATTATAATATCAATTTAAATATTAATAATTAAATAATTATATTTATATTTAATTCTTCTTAATTTAAATAATTTTTTTCGTTAAAGAAAGTTTTTGTCATTTATTTTAATCATTTAAATTTTTAGGGGTAAAATTATCAAACTAAGCAAAAATTTTAAAATGAAAGATATTTTGAGAAAATTTTCAAATTATAGGGATGTGATGGGGAATTAAAATAAAATTATGGGTGGTAAAAGTGGATTAGAGAAAAAATGTTGGTTATCTTCAATTCGCTGGCTCTGGCCTTTACGAAATCCAATTGAATTATGGGCTTCGTTCTGGAAGCTCCTCACAATTTGGGCCTGCACGAGCGTGTTGTTTACTTAGGATCTTCCATTAATTTATGTTTGCAATTAAATTGTTAATCAGAGTGCAATATGCTTATGCTCCAATTATATTAGTGAGTAATGAATTCTTATAATCAACTTCGTCATGTACAAGTTCATTGGCTTATATAGGGTCATATATGTGTGAGTGTAGATTTCTGATCGACATATTTGGTTAATAATCTATTGATCGGCTTATATTGTAAAATTTATTCTAATTATACTTAATTTTAGTTTTGTCTTAAATAATTTTCGAGCTAAATCTCGATTTTATAATCTTTCAACTTTTTTTTTTTTTTTTTAACAGTTACTTGAAAATTAGTATTAGTTGAGCCAAGCATAATTTGCATCAGCTACCTACATTGTTCGTGTGATAAATTAATAATCAGTCCGGTGAATATATCGAGCTTCTATCGCTGGGCCTAACCGCCTAAAGCCCATGTTTGTATATAAAACCGACTTTTCGTCCTCGAGGGCTAGAAACGTTTGAAGGTTCAACATTTTTTTTTTCAATTTAAAATAAGGGTGGAAAAAAAAATTGAAACTAAAAAACTCGATAAACCGGAGAAACTTTAGAAAATATTATACCCTAATACTTATTGTAATCTTTTTAATTAGTGAAATGATGATAACCATTTAAATTATTATACATAATTTCTTTTTTCCGATAATCTTAAAGATTAGACTTAAAGGATGAATATAATAATTTGTGACCAACGTGGGAACCTAAAACTTTGCATGATAGTTAGTAAAATACTAAGATGTGCCCAAATTTTGCATGAAATTTTTTTTATGGTCTCTACTTAGATCAAAATGAAGTTTGTTGCATGTCCGATACATGCATAGTACCTCTTACCTTTTTTTAAATCGAAATTGAAATTCATTACTCCAAATAAAAAATATTTGAAGGAAAGTTTCCTTTCCAATAACACGTGAATGAGCTTTAATAAATTCATTAGCTAAAATATGAGCAAAATTATTATTAGATCTAAGGGTGTAACAAATTTTTGAGTCTATAAAACTTGCTAACCTCTCATTAATCTCTTCGATAATCCAAAAAAACCTCTGTGTTGCTGCCCTTCATGTTAGAAACCCAGCTGATGACATTCTGACAGTCTGTCTTTATGCAAATGGGATGAAACTGATGTTGGACAATTATGACCCATAGCGTCACTATTTTTACAGATCACGGCGTTGTTGTAAAAAATAACTATGTGACAAAGGAGATTGCACTCTTATCATTTGTGATTAGATCACCTAGATATATAAATGATGAGAGGTCCTTTTGATTTGTTCCTGGACGGAGAATGATATGAGACAGTATCAGTCAACGAAGGATAAATCATTAAATATCTCTAGTCAGAGCATTATCGAGAATGGACATCGATGAATGCGTAAAAGACTAGTATTAGACTTGTGCGCGTTGTGAGGACACAACGACATAGTTCTCATATATTTGGGTATATGATACTCATGCAAGTGTAATAGGAGGTTGTGTTTCACCGATGGTACGGGAAACAGCTTCGCTCTGGATAGACCCCCTCGGAATTCCATTGGTAGTATGGCTACGTGTCTATGGAGGTCCGAAATCAGGGTAGATGTATTTGGTCTTAACCTGAGACTTGCACCGCTAATGCATACGACAATCAATATACTTTGGTTGAGGTCGTTCAGGGCTTTAACCAGTTCCTGTGTACGCCAATTCTGGGTATATCGAGAATCGTAGTGTGTTGGGTGTGATGTCAAGATTGAAGTGTCACTCCAGTCATATGGAGTTGATGATTGCGCAGGGATACAGAACTGGTTCTCTAATAAGGTTACAACCGTCGGGATAATATGACTTGGTCATGATTATCCGATTCTAAAGAGACTAGTTGCTCGTTATCCGATATATGCATCGTACGGGGCAGACACTGTACCAGCCCCAGGCCTTGCATGTGATCATCTGATACTGGACAGAAATACGCAATACTACGGTATACTACGCTTGATACAGATCCTTTATTCCTGTAAGGATATTTCCGGAGAATTGGGTAGGCATGACGCTTTGCTAGAGGCCAACCTTGTCTTGTAAATCGGTATAAACGTAGTACGAGGTACTTACGTGTTCGGATAGTCCGACGACCGAATTTACTGCCAACATATCCGGGGATCTCATGGGTCGCTTCCCAAAGATTCACCGATGACGTATAACTCGCACTCTAAATTAATCTGGGATTAATTAGGCGAGAGAGAAAATTAATCTGGGATTAATTGAGGAGATATTTTATCTGGGATAAAATATCATTTAAAGAGAGATATCGATTAATTTAGAATTAATCGGTAAATTAATATATTAGAGATATTAAACGAAATTGGATTTCGACGCGGAATTAAAATTAGATTTTAATTCGGGCGAGCGAATTAATTTAGAATTAATTCGTTAGCGACGTGAATAATGATTTCGCTAGGCGTAATCGTTTAATTACGACGCAACAGAAAATTTGTTAATTTGGAATTAGGGAAATCGAGCCCGAGATTATTTGCGAGCGCATTCGCATTTCGAATTCGAGTGCGGCACGCAAGTCACATCAAGCTTCAAATCATTAGTCGCATCAATCGTCAAATCACATGTCACTTTGAGTGATGTGACATTTGATTGATTGATGTGATTGATTGATTGAAAAGACAACTAGTCACTTTGAGTGATAGTAGTTGTTGGAATAGTTGATGGTTGTTGGAAAGTTTGATTTGCTTTTGTATTTGACTTTTAAAAGGGCAAATAATTGGTATATCACATTATTATTTTTTGAAAAATATATAAGGTATTGAATACTCTTTCCACCAACTAATACACATTTTCTATTTATCATTCTCTATCTCTCAAAATAACGCCCAAGGGGCTCCAAAACCTCACTGGTTTTTGGTCACTGCCGAATGCAATGGGAAGCAAGAGTGATGGTTTTGCGGCAAAATCATCAAGTGTTAGCACACTTACGGGACATGCGAAGGTGATAGGGAAGCTCACACCCATGAGCCGGGAGCCATTCGACGAAGCTTGGAGCTTGACGAAGAACTCAAAATGGCACAAACCAGTGGCTTGGACTACTGCAGTTCACGCACATTACAAAGGCAGAAACCAGAATTTTTGTTGCCCAAAGCGTCACTCAACCGCTCGATGTAAGTATTTTGCGCGACTTCTCGAATGTATTCACTTATGTTTCATGCTTGATTTATGATCCTTGGGACCCTTAGAATGACCAACAATGGTATCAGAGCGAGTAAAAGCATGAAATTTGACATAGGGCTAAAATTTGGGTAAAAATGTTTTTGAGCATGATTTGTGAAATTGGATGAATGAGTATGTGTTAAATATGTTTTATTGATGATTGATTTGATCAATTTGAAGAAATTTTGTTTGGAACAAATTTCCCCAATTTTTTGAGCTTGGCCGAAAATATGCCATTTGTGTTCTTGGTGAATTTTTGGTTTTTGATTCATTGGATTTGTTAGAAATCATTTGGGGATATTGATTTAATGTTGAATTTGATTCAATGGATTGGATTTGAAATTTGGCATAATAATTACCCTTGCCGAGAGTTAAAGCATGATAAATGGGTTTGATTTTGATCAAAATATGTTGGACATGTTTTGTGGTTAATGAGCATGATTAGTTGTGTTAATTGATGTTTTAGAAATGTTAATTGGGTAATTAATTGTGTTAATGCACTTTGGTAATTAAATTATGAAACTGGATTTGAGCTTTTAAAGTTGTTATTGGGTTTAATGGGCTTTGTTGTACAAAGTTGGGTTAAGGCTAATTGGATTGGATCCAATTGGGCCCAAAACCGCTTCCATAAAGCCCAAATGCGACCGGATGAACCTTTAAAGTTTAATTGGGCCTAATGGGCCAAAATTAATTTTTGGGCTTATGGGGTAATTCCCGGATCGGATTTTGGTTATTTGGTTTGACCCGAGTTTACCAAAAGTCCACGCCTTAAGAAATTAATTAAAAGTCCATTGGACTTTAATTAAATTAACGTTGGACGTTAATCGGGCTTTGAGACCCGTAATGATTAAATTTGGAATTTAAGTCGTAAAAGTTCATTAATAAAGTGTAGTATTAATTTGGAATTAAATAGTGAATTAGAATTAAATACAAATTGAATTGGATTTAATTGTGTAGTTTAATTTAATTCGAGAATTCGTACTATGAGTACTTATTCGCAAAGATGAGTTTGACTCGCACAAAATCAAATCGTTGTTTGAACATTGGATGATCACTAATTATCAGATTAATTCATTTGATTAGATTGATTGATAACATGCTTGTGTGAATACATGGTTGCGATGCATGAATAATGTATATCAGATAGATATTAGTTGGGTGGGGCAATTTTAGAAATTGTGTAATAAATTCGATTTATTAATTGGACCTGCGTGTCCAGCCTTATTACCTCTCATTTCTTTGTATTCTCTTCTCACCCATTCAACTCAATGTAAATGAGGTTTCTTTAGAAGTGTAGTGTAACGGGTAGAAGAAATATTTGTGCTAGCGGGAGAGAGAAATGGAGAGATTTGATCTAGGATCAATGTGTAAAGTATCCATCTGCATATCATTATTATTTTTTCATATGCGCTTTATTATGTATTTAGAATGCATGTTTAAGGGTGTATGAAGATGAGACCTTAACAAAGATAATAAATTGGTTGCCAATTTGCACGCGAAAAACCCCTTAAACAATATTAAGTGTATTTCCTTCCATTGAGTGATTCTCACTCAAGATCCGAGACGACATTGGTTTGTTGGCCAAAGTCAAGGCCTTTGTCTGTTGATGATGTGTTTGAATCACGAAGGCTTTGTTACATGTCAGTGTCTTGTCCAAGTTGTGGTTTGTTGGCCAAAGTCAAGACCACTTCTTGTCCATCAACATTGATTACGAAGCTTTCCATGGTCAATGGGTCGCGCTTGACTGGGATCACTAAGTTTGTTGTGCCAAAGCCAATGCTTAGTTGATTCAGAGGAAAAAAGTTAGGTAATACATTGGATGTATTGGCATATATAAGATATATGTTTCGGACTTGGATATCCCCCTACCGGATCTAGGAATTGGATTGGATCCAATCGATCTTAGAGATCTACCTAGTTAATTATCATACAATTTGTTGGCCAAAGTCAAGATTGTGTGATATTTAACGGGATCCTAGCCCACTAGGAAACGCGGTTTCCCGAGTACTCGACAGAGGGTTAGAGGCTCGCCGAAAAATAGTGGGAGGCAAGAATTGAATTTGCAATATTCGTTCAATTACTCGCCATACGCGCTCAAACAAATATCATTCGTCAAAATCAATTAAATGTTAGTTGGACTATATTTAAATGTTGTTTTAATAAATAGTTGGACTATATTCAAACAATTCATTTATAAGTGATTATATAATTGGATTATGATAATCAACATATTTGATTTAATTGAAGTATAGTTGATTAAAATAGTTAGACTATAATAATCATTGTATTTAATAGTACCTTAATCGTTGATTAAATAGTTGGACTATTAAAATCAAGATATAATTGAAAGATTGACATTTAAAACATAATCCTAGGGAAAATGTGTTTAAATGGTTTAATTTTCAAATTGGGAATAATTTCAGGATGGTCCTGGAAAAACTAATAAGTTATTTTATTTGATAAAATAACATATTAGGCCTAAGCCCGGAGTTAAGCAATTAGTAGAGCATAATATTTGGAAGATTATGTGATGATAGCTTTAGTGCTTAATCCATTAAGCTTGTCGCAATAGACTCCTTAATTTCTGAATCAGAACTAAGGATTAGATCCTTAAAGTATGATAAAGAAATTGAAGGATCTTCATAAACCCGTCTTTAGATTTTAGAAGTACTAAATTGCAATAAATAACTCTTGAGAGTTAATGACTATTCTCAAGGAGATAAAGTCAAAGTTTGCAATTAGGCAAGTAGCGCAAGGCGCACCTTACTTCGATATTCTAGAATGCCGAGGCTAGGCCAAAGGTTTCTGGAGTGTTGAAATGGGCAAAGGCAAAATCATTATAATCTTCTAGGAAGATAAATGACATATCCCAAAATGTCTGCTAAATGTGGCAAACGGGATCGCGGAAGTGTGACTGCCGTTTGGACAAAGCAGACATGAAGGAATTGAAGACGAGCAAGGCTCTAACTTCAAATATGTTTGTCATATATGTATTCATTACTAGTATTGAAATTAGATTTTAAATACTTAGTGTGATACATAAAATATATGTATTGATGTTCATAATCTATTTTGAACAGGATACTGACTTCAATCGAGATTAATCTGCGAGTTGGAAACGGGACGAAAATCGATGTTTTAACCGTAGATACCTAATTTTAGGAACTACCTTCGGGTGTGTACTTAAATTTGGGAACTGTTATAATGTAACTAGTTTGACTAGATACATTATCTTTATATCAGTGTTAATAACACTGTGGGTGAACCTTTATATTCTAGAATACTAAAGTGTTTTATTATATAAAGATGATATTGAGATAAAACACATTAGATGTGAAATAACAGAATTTATATTTTGAATATAAAATATCTCAAATATATAACATGAAAACAAATAGCTCAAACTGATTTGATCAGGAGAAACTAATTGTGGCATTGTTGTCTGGGACACAATTAAACAAGAATCGTATATCCGCACTTTTGAAGAGCGGGTACCAGGACTAATTTGATTCCATTCAAATAAAGTCTATGAATCTAGTTTATTGGGCAATGTGCCTATAACACATTTACTTGGTAAAAGTGTAAATACCACCGATCTGATAGCCCTAGTTCCTAGTGAAGCAAGTGGGCCCATGTTTAGCTAGGCTAGAGGTGGATATGAATATTTCGTGACCTATACAGATGTGGCATCTTGTTATGGTTATGTGTTTCTTTTGAAGAACACAAATCAGAAACTTTTACAGTTTCGACACGAAATAGACATACAGATCGGCTATAGTATTATACTGTCACGGTAAGACCGTAATGGAAAATACTTAAGCAATAAGTTTCTCGTATATTTGAAAGAGTATAGTATTCTTTCAAATGAGGACTCCTCCCGGAATACGTCAATCTGACTGTGTCCGAACAGAGTAGCCAAGTTTTGTTGGACATGACAAGGTTAATCATGAGTCGCTCTGAGCTACCATTTCCTTCAACGGATACGCATAAACAATGCAGAACTTATTTAGAATAAGGTTCCATAAAATCTGTTTGACAGATTCATATTAGATATGAACGGGAAAGAAATCGAGTTTCTCATTCCTGTAAATTTGGAAGTGCTAGACATATGTTTGGATGATGCCAAACTAAAACCCAAATTGGGTAAGTGCCAATTGTAGGTTATCCTAGGGATACCATAAGTATATTACTTATACATCTCACCAGAGAACAATGAGATTGTTGCTAACCATACGATTTTCCTGAGAGAAATACCGATATGCAGTGGTAAGTGGGATGATAGTAAAACTCGATGAAAATCAGAGTAATACTATTCCTGGCACCGATCCTAATGGAACATAAATAGTTCATCAAGGATGAAACTATACCATAATCTTCGAATACACAAGAACCATGTATTTTGGAGAGAGTCAGAAAACAACCTGGGGTATGAGTTTCTGATCTCACCTCATAAAGATGTTAGTCTTATTGAGGTATACCAACTGACTACGTATGAGTAAGTGATACAAGGTATCAACTCCCTATTATGACAAAGTGTCATTAGTCCGAAATGGATTCCATGTAAATCAACAAGTTTGGATACTAGTTGATGTACCGCAAGGCATTGTGCCTATTGGTACTTTATAAGACTTCAAGGAAGACATACATGGATGACAACATACCAACGAATAAAGCTAGGCTTGTAGCGGAAAGGTATCGTTATCAACATTGTGTTGATTACGATTCAACCTTTTACCTGTTGCCACGGTAAATCCATTTGGACAATGCTTGCTAAAGCTACATGTTTCATGTATGAAATGTGTCAGCTTTACGGGAAAATCGATTTCCTGAAAATGAAACCTTTTGGAGGATGTTTAAAACATCCCGACGGTTTTGTCGTACCAAAACTAGCAAACAAGGTTTGCAAGTTATTCGATCCATGTTTGGATTGAAACAAGCATAGGTTCTTGGAATTACCGTTTTGATGTAATCATAATAGATTATGATTTAATTCAAAACGAAAATAATTCTTGAGTATATAAGAGGGTTAGTGGGAGCGCACTGATAATGGCTGTCCTACAAATAATGATGATAATATACGTAATTTCTTGGAAATGATATTCCCATATAATCAATCGGTGAAAGCTTGGCTTTCGAGAAAACTCTCTATGGAATCGTACATTGAAAAATATACGCGACCTGGTGTCTCATACGCTTAGAGCATATGGATTCACAAACAGGCCAATCCGAGTGATAGTCACTGGATTGAAGTTAAGAACATCCGTTAGTATTTTAGAGAACTAAAGATGCTGTCTTAGTCTGTGGAGAAGGAGAACTTGAAGTGACTGGGATCACTGTAGCAAGTTTCCCAAACCGATAAAACAACTATAAGTCGCAAACGGTACTATACAGTTTGAATAACGGTACAGTGAGCTGGAAATCTTCCAAGCAAGATACTGTTACCGTATAAACAACAAATGCGGGTTATTGCTGCAGCTGAAGCAGCAATATAAGCCTTATGGGGTCGATAAAATCTAATTAGATTAGATATAGTTCTTTTAGCAGCTGAGCTAGGCTACGACACATGCTAAAGAATTAATGGTCTCATCAACGATCCAGATATATACTTCGATATTCATCTGATTCGTTCGGATCATACATCGTAGCGATGTGATGATCGAATAAATCGCATCAGACGATAATCATGAAAATCTGCTGACGAAAGCCATTTCTCAGCAATTGAGCCAAACCGTACATAGTTCGGGTGTAAGACACTAGAGTGACTGGCTATAGGCCAAGTGGGAGATTGTTGGACAATTATGACCAATAGCGTCACTATTTGTACAGATCACGGTGTTGTTATACAAATTAACTATGTGACAAATGAGATTGCACTCTTATCATTTGTGATTAGATCACCTAGATATATAAATGATGAGAGGTCATTGTGATTTGTTCCTGGACAAAGAATGATATGAGACAGTATCAGTCCACGAAGGATAAATCATTAAATATCCCTAGTCAGGGCATTATCGAGATTGTACATCGATGAATGCGTAAAAGACTAGTATTACACCTGTGCGCGTTGTGAGGACACAACAGCATAGTTCTAATATATTTGGGTATAAGATACTCATGCAAGTGTAATATAAGGTTGTGTTTCACCGATGGTACAGGAAACAGCTTCGCTCTGGATATAACCCCTCGGAATTCCATTGGTAGTATGACTACGTGTCTATGGAAGTCCGAAATCAGGGTAGGTGTATTTGGTCTTAATCTGAGACTTGCACCGCTAATGCATACGACAATCAATATACTTTGGTTGAGGTCGTTCAGGGCTTTAACCGGTTCATGTGTACGCCAATTCTGGGTATATCGAGAATCGTAGTGTGTTGGGTGTGATGTCAAGATGGAAGTGTCACTCCAGTCATATGGAGTTGATGATCGCGCAGGGATACAGAACTGGTTCTCTAAATAAGGTTACATCCGTCGGGATAATATGACTTGGTCATGATTATCCGATTCTAAAGAGACTAGTTGCTCGTTATCCGATATATGCATCGTACGGGGCAGACACTGTACCAGCCCCAGGCCTTGCTTGTGATCATCTGATACTGGACAGAAATACGCAATACTACGGTATACTACGCTTGATACAGATCCTTTATTCCTATAAGGATATTTCCGGAGAATTGGGTAGGCATGGCGCTTTGCTAGAGGCCAACCTTATCTTGTAAATCGGTATAAACGTAGTACGAGGTACTTACGTGTTCGGATAGTCCGACGACCGAATTTACTGCCAACATATCCGGGGATCTCATGGGTCGCTTCCCAAAGATTCACCGATGACGTATAACTCGCACTCTAAATTAATCTGGGATTAATTAGGCGAGAGAGAAAATTAATCTGGGATTAATTGAGGAGATATTTTATCTGGGATAAAATATCATTAAAGAGAGATATCGATTAATTAGAATTAATCGGTAAATTAATATATTAGAGATATTAAACAAAATTGGATTTCAACGCGGAATTAAAATTAGATTTTAATTCGGGCGAGCGAATTAATTTAGAATTAATTCGTTAGCGACGTGAATATGATTTCGCTAGGCGTAATCGTTTAATTACGACGCAACGAAAAATTTGTTAATTTGGAATTAGCGAACCCGAGCCCGAGATTATTTGCGAGCGCATTCGCATTTCAAATTCAAGTGCGGCATTCAAGTCACATCAAGCGTCAAATCATTAGTCGCATCAATCGTCAAATCACATGTCACTTTGAGTGATGTGACATTTGATTGATTGATGTGATTGATTGATTGAAAAGACAACTAGTCACTTTGAGTGATAGTAGTTGTTGGAATAGTTTATGGTTGTTGGAAAGTTTGATTTGCTTTTGTATTTGACTTTTAAAAGGGCAAATAATTGGTATATCACATTATTATTTTTTAGAAAAATATATAAGGTATTGAATACTCTTTCCACCAGCTAATACACATTTTCTCTTTATCATTCTCTATCTCTCAAAATAACGCCCAAGGGGCTCCAAAAACCTCACTGGTTTTTGGTCACTGCCGAATGCAGTGGGAAGCAAGAGTGATGGTTTTGCGGCAAAATCATCAAGTGTTAGCACACTTACGGGACATGCGAAGGTGATAGGGAAACTCACCCATGAGCCGGGAACCATTCGACGAAGCTTGGAGCTTGACGAAAGAACTCAAAATGGCGCAAACCAGTGGCTTGGACTGATGCAGTTCACACACATCACTGAGGCAGAAAACATGATTTTTTTGCCCAAAGCGTCGTTCAACCGCTCGATGTAAGTATTCTGCGACTTCTCGAATGTATTCACTTATGTTTCAAGCTTGATTTATGATCCTTGGGACCCTTAGAATGACCAACAACTGAGACCCCATTACTACTTCCATACCAAAATAATTGCTTCCGCTTCCGTAGCTTCCACCTCCCCGTATAATCTTTTTTCTAATAGCTGCTGCAATCACTTTACCCCAATTGTTTCTTATAACCACACCAGTACCTGCTATCTGGTTATCCATGTCCACTGATGCATCCGTGTTAATTTTGAAGGATTCTGGTGAAGATGTTCTGCTTGCTGCCTTCACCTCTCTCACTTCATCATTGACACACATTGCTGGACATTTCACCTTTCTATATCCTTCGACAATTGTTTCTGCTTTTGCTATTAGTCTTATAGGCTCCTCTAATTTTCTTTCAAAATTAAATGCATTACTGCCATTCCAACAAATCTTACATCTAAGATCTTACAGAACATTTTTTCCATAAATTCTCCGCTGATGGTAACAAATCATTTGCTGCCCTCCAGTAAAAAATCTTCAACTTGGCTGAAATATCCAATCCCCAAATCATATTCCTCGGAACCACCTGAAGAGCTAGGTAGATCTGGGATCTTCAGTTTTAACGCAACTTGGTACCCATTTTTTTTACTGAATACTTTTTTTTAATCAAAGTGCCATACTAACTAATTTATTTGTGGCCTTCTGAGCAGCCGAATTTTCAGGATCTCAGCTGCATCCATCTCCAAGAAGTGTAGCCTAACCCTCTCTTCGTCCCACTGATTATTATAATTTATGAGCATTGAGATTGTTGCATCTTGAGACAAGTCGAAAGTTGTTATCGACTTAAAAGTAGTAGGCCTTGGTATCCAATTGTCTTGGTGAATACAGATTTTCCCCCGTTTCCAATCCTCAATTTGGCCCCTTGTTGCTGTTGGGGTTTTGGGCGAAATACCCGATTTACGCAGCGGAATGTGGGAAAATTAAATTTTCTCATTTCTTTAATTTTTCTTGAGTAATTAAAATAAAATTATTTATTTTAATCACTCAATACTCAAAAACAGAAAATTTTAACCCATATATCATAATTTCAGTAAATTACCATAAGACCCCCAAATTTTCCATTTTAATCATTTTAGTCATAAGTTGTTCAAAACAAGCTTAGATGATTTCCAATCACAACCAAAATGATTTGTACATCAAATATACATAAAAAATCAGAAATATAAAAAATTTCCAGATTTTTCAGTAATTACGGAAATGACCCAAAACTTTATATTTTGATCATTTTAGTCCTAATTTGTCAAATACATAATTAGGTGATTCCCATTCACTACCAAAATGATTTATACATGTCATACATGTCAAAATACAAATTACAATTCAAGAAAATAATTTTTCTAAAATTGCCGAGAGGTCCATCAAGTTTCCAAGAATTGCATTTTAGTCCAAATTGGTTCAAAACCATTCAAGACCAAGTCCAATCAATACCAAAATTAATATGCATCATATACACATCATTAATTAACACATATATGAAAGCTCCAAATTTGGAGAGGGTTATGAACCCTCATTTCTCAGAATTGTCCAATTGGGCAATTAACACCAAATTAATAAAATTCACAATTTAATTCAATCCTTACTACACCAAACAAGTCTCACCACATGAAACAACTCAAGAATAATTCTGATAAGTGCGGTTTATACTCACTTATTCCGACATCCTTAGCCTATTGTTTTGTTATGTTTCGAGTCATTTAATGTCATTTGTAGTTTATTTTATGTCTTATTTGTAGGAAGCATTAGAACATGAATAATGGAGCAATACGCTTGTTTCGGGACCTATTGGAAGCATCAGACTTAAGAACAGGCAAAACCAACATCAGCTGTGCACTGAATTTAAAAAGACTATAACTTTTTATCTAGATAGAGTTATGAGACCCATAATATATCAATTAGCATCTACTCAAAGAGATCTATGCGTCATATACAAAATCTAGGGGCTTTGGCGCCGCAACGCCAATCTACAAGCGCCGCAGCGCCCCGCGCGCACTAGAAACATGATTTTAGGGTTTTTTTTAGATGTTTAATGACCCCAAGGTTCTATTATAAATACATTAGTTCAAAACTCAAAGAAGAGGCTAATACATAGTACAAAATACCAAAATACATATTTTAGAGAGATCCAAGGATGAGGATTGAAGAGCGACAAGAGGAGACGAAGACGGTGACGTCCGAAGAGGAAGAGATTCAATTCAGGTTTTATCTTCTTGTTTCTTTCTTAGAACTCTAATGATTTCCATTAGATTCATGACTTATTTTCATTGTTTTTATCTTTAGTCATGAACTAAACTCCTTAATTCTGGAGAATGATGTAATCGATGCTTGAACCTTTGTTTTAATTGTCGATTTTGTTATGAAGTTTTATTGAGTTATTTATATTCTTTTGAGTTTAATGCTTTGTGTTTGCTGGCCACAAATATGATGATATATGTTTAGAATCTATCACTCGAGAGAGGGGATTTTGAATAGATCTAGAGAATATAACCTAGGAGTTTTATAGAGCTCGAGAGAATATATAAATTCCTTTGAAGTCGTTAATATATAATTAAAAAGCGTAATGAGTTATTAACTACTGGATTTTTATAGAGATATCGAAGTTTGTAGTTGATGATATGTTCACTGATACTCGAGAGAGGGAGTGGATATTTTCGGAATCTTGACTTATAAACAATATAACTGAACAATGATTAATTGGCATGACAAATACATAGGCGAGAATTAGGTGAAATCAGGATCTAGAATATCTATCGTATTAGTTCCTCATATCTAATTAATTCATATTTTATTTATTTAATAAAATCTTTAATATTTATCTTCTAAATAAAGTTAGGATTATCAATTGTAGTATTTAGTGCGAGTTAACGCAATCCTTGTGGGTTCGATACTCTAAACTCATTTATACTAAAACTTGACACCGTACACTTGCGGTACAATATAAAATATCACAACAAGTTTTTAGCGCTGTTGCCATGGATTGTTTGTTTAATTCACATTAATATTATTACCAAGTAATCTTAGTTTTAATTTAGATTTTTATATTTTATTTTTAGTTTATATTTATTTTATTTTATTTTATTTTATTTTTATTTACTTGCGTCTGGCTGAAGACGTTAAACTTAGAGCTAGCGGGGAGACAACCCTTTCATTTATTTTATTATTATTTTTCTTTATTTTTAATTTTTATTTTCATTGTGTGCTATTGTTTATTTATTCGTTTTGCATGCCATTTATGCAGGTAGCACAAGACACACAAAACAAACCCGCACAACCAAATTCTGATCAGCAGAAGCCTGATCAACTCCATGCACGGTAGTGTCGTTCCTTAATCTGGTTTCTTTATATTTATCTTTCATTGAGGACAATGCAAGTTTTAAGTTTTGGGGTGTGTGCATGTATTCATGCTATTTATTTACTTATTCAAAAAAAATTTAAATTAATTATTTTTTTGTTGAATATCATTGATAGTAAAGCATAAGTCTAATGATAGATTGTGATTGCTTTTGATGAAATTTTAGAAACGATAAGTCCCAATTGATTTTTATCTAATGCCTTGAGTAGATGATCTAGGTTAGACTCGTAAGCACTTAATAATACATTTTTAGCAGTAAGAACTTAAGTAGTTGACAAAGTGACTAGTTGAAGAAATTGTTTGCCGATGAATGACCGTTTCCTTAAATATCTATCTCAATATGCTATTATTATGATGTATGGTATGATAAGAAAAAGAAACCACCTATAACCGATAAGCGTGAAGCTACCTTTGGGCGAGTGTTAGGATCACCATAAGGATAAATGCTACTTTAAAAGGTAGGAGTGTTAAAAAAAAAGAGAAAAAGAATGCAAAAAAGAAAAGAAAGAAAGAGAGCAGAAAAAGAAGAAAATAAAATCGTACCATACTAAGCAAAGAAAGGCAAATTCAGAGTACTAATGAGATATCTAGGTTGGTTTGACCCATCAGATCTTAATTTTTGAGACGAAATCATCGAATTAACTTACTTATGAGTCGAGCTGTAAATGAACCTATACACACACACACACACTGTGAGTCTGGCTTAGATAATTTATTCAAGAACTTAGATTTGAGTCGCAATTGCATACTTTGAAGGTTCTCTGATTTCATTGATAAACACTTTTTGATGACAATTTTATGCATAACTATCAGGATTATTTTAGTTGATTTTTATTGTTTTATATTTTTGCATGATTGTGTGTGAATGACATTTGTGGGTGTTGTCGCTGTAAGCCCTCACACGACTATAACTCGTCCACTAGGGCCGCGTCATTTAATGTCATTTAATGTCATTTGTAGTTTATTTTATGTCTTATTTGTAGGAAGCATTAGAACATGAATAATGGAGCAAATACGCTTGTTTCGGGACCTATTGGAAGCATCAGACTTAAGAACAGGCAAAAAACCAACATCAGCTGTGCACTGAATTTAAAAAGACTATAACTTTTTATCTAGATAGAGTTATGAGACCCATAATATATCAATTAGCATCTACTCAAAGAGATCTATGCGTCATGTACAAAATCTAGGGGCTTTGGCGCCGCAACGCCAATCTACAAGCGCCGCAGCGCCCCGCGCGCACTAGAAACATGATTTTAGGGTTTTTTTTAGATGTTAATGACCCCAAGGTTCTATTATAAATACATTAGTTCAAAACTCAAAGAAGAGCTAATACATAGTACAAAATACCAAAATACATATTTTAGAGAGATCCAAGGATGAGGATTGAAGAGCGACAAGAGGAGACGAAGACGGTGACGTCCGAAGAGGAAGAGATTCAATTCAGGTTTTATCTTCTTGTTTCTTTCTTAGAACTCTAATGATTTCCATTAGATTCATGACTTATTTTCATTGTTTTTCTTTAGTCATGAACTAAACTCCTTAATTATGGAGAATGATGTAATCGATGCTTGAACCTTTGTTTTAATTGTCGATTGTTTGTTATGAAGTTTTATTGAGTTATTTATATTCTTTTGAGTTTAATGCTTTGTGTTTGCTGGCCACAAATATGATGATATATGTTTAGAATCTATCACTCGAGAGAGGGGATTTTGAATAGATCTAGAGAATATAACCTAGGAGTTTTATAGAGCTCGAGAGAATATATAAATTCCTTTGAAGTCGTTAATATATAATAAAAGCGTATGAGTTATTAACTACTGGATTTTTATAGAGATATCGAAGTTTGTAGTTGATGATATGTTCACTGATACTCGAGAGAGGGAGTGGATATTTTCGGAATCTTGACTTAAAACAATATAACTGAACAATGATTAATTGGCATGACAAATACATAGGCGAGAATTAGGTGAAATCAGGATCTAGAATATCTATCGTATTAGTTCCTCATATCTAATTAATTCATATTTTATTTATTTAATAAAATCTTTATATTTATCTTCTAATAAAGTTAGGATTATCAATTGTAGTATTTAGTGCGAGTTAACGCAATCCTTGTGGGTTCGATACTCTAAACTCATTTATACTAAAACTTGACACCGTACACTTGCGGTACAATATAAAATATCACAACAAGTTTTTAGCGCTGTTGCCATGGATTTTTGTTTAATTCACATTAATATTATTACCAGTAATCTTAGTTTTAATTTAGATTTTTATATTTTATTTAGTTTATATTTATTTTATTTTATTTTATTTTATTTTTATTTACTTGCGTCTGGCTGAAGACGTTAAACTTAGAGCTAGCGGGGAGACAACCCTTTCATTTATTTTATTATTATTTTTCTTTATTTTTAATTTTTATTTTCATTGTGTGCTATTGTTTATTTATTCGTTTTGCATGCCATTTATGCAGGTAGCACAAGACACACAAAGCCCGCACAACCAAATTCTGATCAGCAGAAGCCTGATCAACTCCATGCACGGTAGTGTCGTTCCTTAATCTGGTTTCTTTATATTTATCTTTCATTGAGGACAATGCAAGTTTTAAGTTTTGGGGTGTGTGCATGTATTCATGCTATTTATTTACTTATTCAAAAAAAATTTAAATTATTATTTTTGTTGAATATCATTGATAGTAAAGCATAAGTCTAATGATAGATTGTGATTGCTTTTGATGAATTTTAGAAACGATAAGTCCCAATTGATTTTTATCTAATGCCTTGAGTAGATGATCTAGGTTAGACTCGTAAGCACTTAATAATACATTTTTAGCAGTAAGAACTTAAGTAGTTGACAAAGTGACTAGTTGAAGAAATTGTTTGCCGATGATGACCGTTTCCTTAAATATCTATCTCAATATGCTATTATTATGATGTATGGTATGATAAGAAAAAGAAACCACCTATAACCGATAAGCGTGAAGCTACCTTTGGGCGAGGTTTAGGATCACCATAAGGATAAATGCTACTTTAAAAGGGGTAGGAGTGTTAAAAAAAAGAGAAAAAGAATGCAAAAAAGAAAAGAAAGAAAGAGAGCAGAAAAAGAAGAAAATAAAATCGTACCATACTAAGCAAAGAAAGGCAAATTCAGAGTACTAATGAGATATCTAGGTTGGTTTGACCCATCAGATCTTAATTTTTGAGACGAAATCATCGAATTAACTTACTTATGAGTCGAGCTGTAAATGAACCTATACACACACACACACACTGTGAGTCTGGCTTAGATAATTTATTCAAGAACTTAGATTTGAGTCGCAATTGCATACTTTGAAGGTTCTCTGATTTCATTGATAAACACTTTTTGATGACAATTTTATGCATAACTATCAGGATTATTTTAGTTGATTTTTATTTGTTTTATATTTTTGCATGATTGTGTGTGAATGACATTTGTGGGTGTTGTCGCTGTAAGCCCTCACGAGACTATAACTCGTCCACTAGGGCCGCCCGGGGTTTAAAAGTTTTGTTGCATACCCTAAATGCAACCGTGATCTCTACGAAAGTGGTTTAGTTAATTTAGTTATTTTTATTTGTTTATTTGTATTTAGTTTTTATTTTGTCTTTTGCTCGGGACTAGCAAAATCTTAAGTTTGGAGGTGTTTGATAAGTGCGATTTATACCCACTTATTTCGGCATCCTTATCCTATTGTTTTTTTATGTTTCGAGTCATTTAATGTCATTTGTAGTTTATTTTATGTATTATTTGTAGGAAGCATTAGAACATGAATAATGGAGCAAATACGCGTGTTTCGAGACCTATTGGAAGCATCAGACTCAAGAACAGGCAAAAACCAGCATCAGTTGTACACTGAATTTAAAAAGGCTATAACTTTTGATCTAGAAAGAGTTATGAGACGTATAATATATCAATTTGCATCTACTCAAAGAGATCTATGCGTTCCATACCAAATCCAGGGGGCTTTGGCGCCGCGGCGCCAATCTGAAAGCGCCGAAGCGCCCCCCGCGCACTAGAAATAGGATTTTAGGGTTTTTTTTAGATGTTTAATTACCCCAAGACTCTATTATAAATACATTAGTTCGTCCAAAACTCAAAGAAGAGGATAATACACAACAAAAAACACCAAAATATATATTTTAGAGAGATCCAAGGAGGAGGATTGAAGAGCGACAAGAGGAAACGAAAGCGGTTACGTCCGAAGAGGAAGAGATTCAATTCAGATTTTATCTTCTCGTTTCTTTCTTAGAACTTTAATGATTTCCATTAGATTCATGAATTGTTTTCATTGTTTTTATATTTAGTCATGAACTAAACTCCTTAATTCTGGAGAATGATGTAATCGATGTTTGAACCTTTATTTTAATTTTCGATTTTGTTATGAAGTTTTATTGAGTTATTTATATTATTTTTAGTTTAATGCTTTGTGTTTGCTGGCCACAAATATGATGATATTGTTTAGAATCTATCACTCGAGAGATGAGATTTTGAATAGATCTAGAGAATATAACCTATGAGTTTTATAGAGTTCGATAGAATATATAAATTTCTTTGGAGTCGTTAATATAGAATCACAATTCTAAGTAATTTATGAGTGTCTAAGTAACTCTAGAATGGAAACTTCACCATCAAATGGTTGAAAGAATACATATAAACTAATTTCATGCATTCTAATACTTATACATGCTTCCATATTTCAAAACAAGTTCCCAACCATCAAATATAACCATAAAAGCGTAGAGGAAAAACTAAGGTACACATGTTGAAACCTAGAATCATAGAAACATTTTTCATGAAGAAGAAAGTAAGAAAAACTTACAAAAATCCTTAGTTTTCCAAGCTTTCTTTTTCTTTCTTTTTCTTTTCTCTCTAACTCTATTTGTATTTTGATTTTAGGGTTCTTGTATCATGAAACAAAATGAAAAAGGAAGGCTTATATAATTTCCATGTTGTGGCCGAAAATGGAGAATTAATATTAGCCAAGTATTTTCAATTTTTTTATTTCATTAAAAATGTTGGAAAATGATTTAATTAAAAATGTTGTATTTATCCAATATATACCACACTTGGACTAATTAAATCAAGTCATTTCTACCAATTAAAATGGCCATTCCAACCAATTAAAATAAGCCATTTATCTTACTTTAATAAAGTAAAAGATATTTATTATTTAATTAATTTAATTATTCAACATTTGAATAATCAAATAATTAAATACATCTTAAATATATGTATTATATTTACATTAAATAATCAAAATACATATATTAATTATAAATATCAAATTCCACAATTTGACATTTAATAAATGACCGAAAGATCACAAACGCATGTATTATCGTTTAACCATTAAGCGACTTATAAATAATCAGTATTATTTATAAAAGTTGCCCTAGTGCTCTACGAGTATGTTTCATTAGTGAGACTCTCTAAATTCAGGCATATCCGTCACGAAATCCAATTTCATATATATACTCTACCTACCCGTAAATTATGACGACCACAAATAAACTCGATGAGTCATACAGGTCGAGGTCATCGCATACGTATAATCCCTCTGTCACAGGTATTCGAATTATCATAGAGACATAGATAAAAACTTCAAATCTCTATAGATATAATCTCGTCGACGATTATATTAGCAATCTCTTAATAACACTTAACTTACTTCTACAGTGTACCACGGGCCCATGGATTTAACAGATTTCTAATTGCACATTGAATACCTATGCTCTGTACACAGAACTGACAGATCCTATCTTGATACGCACAAGATATTCTGAGGATCAGTCCACACCCAACGAACATGTGGAGGTCTGATCTAAATAGATCGGTGACGTGACTGCCATCAAAGTGTGGAGGATACCTTATACATCTACAGTGGTATCTCAAGTCGAAGGACCACCATGCTCACTCAACCCGAGAAGATTCCTATTGACGTTGGTGTACCATCTATTAGGAAATCTTCGATGAGTCGTTTAGTGTTTATCCACTATAAACACCTACACGTCTATACGAGTCTCCCCATACTCATGGTTCACTAGGATAAACCATCAGACCAAGTTTCGATATGCGACATGTACTGGTCTCAACAGATTTTACTAACCGACCCATGTTAATAAATCTTGACCAAGAACTTTATTTGATAATATACTTCTAGTAGTGACACTTCCCAATGTCAATTACAAACTACTTTGTAACTGCACACTACATTATATATTATCAGGTCTTTGTCTAATATATACATATCACTAAATCATATTTATTTTCAATCTAATCGTAATTAGATCAAATATGTATATAAAAGCAAGAAATATTACCATAAATAAGTAATATTATGGAAAAATGAATTGTTCGTATTCATGAATCGGACATGGATGCGATCTGTATTGGCACTCTGAGCACCAACCCTAACAGTTGCAGCACATGCCTACCCCATAGGATGATTCTCTAGATAAATGAGAGATTTTAAACCCTAATTTTGCTTGTAGAAAGTCAGAAGTTCTAAAGTACATTGACTTCAAAACTCCGGTCATCAAGGATTCCAAATTTTACAATACACGACACCCTTGTTTGGCCACCAAAACATGATTAAAACTGGTCAAGTCCTTGAAGCCCAGGCCCCCCATTGACTTTGCATGACATAGCTTTTCCCACATAGCCCAATGAATCATCTTCTTCTTATTTGTTGATCCCCACCAAAAATAGGCGATAGATTTTTGGATATCTTCACAAAGGCCTCGTGGAATCTTAAACACACTCATTACGTATGCATGTATAGCTTGAGCTACGGCCTTAATTAATACTTCATTACCTCCATAAAAAAATAGCTTACTCTGCCAATTGGATACCTTATTCATCACTCTGAGTTTGATTTCATTGAAGAAGCTGGACTTGTTTCCCCCAATCATTGGGGCAATCCCAAATACTTTTCATGTCGAGATACCACTTGTACCTGTAAGATATCTTTGATTAAATCCTTCTACTCAGTTCTTACTTTGCTACTAAAAAAACATGGAGCTTTTATTATAGTTAAAAACCTGTCAAGAGGCTGCTGCATACTAATCAAAAATAGCTTTCAAATGCCTACAATCTGCCACCGAAGCTCTAGTGAATATAAATCTATCATCATAAAAAAAAAGATGAGAGACTTTAAGCTCATTGGTGAATCGAATACCATGGGTCATCTTGTTTTGTTTTTCTTGTTGGACGAGATTGCTGAATACCTCTGCACACATGATGAACATGTATGAGGATAGTGGACGACCTTGTCTCAAACCTCTATGGGGACTAATCAAGCCTCGAGAATTACCATTAATAATAACCGAGTAAGAGGCAGTGGTTATACAGCCCATTGTCAGATTAATCCACGAGGTAGGGAATCCCAGCTTAGACATAGTCCTTTCCAGAAAGGTCCATTCCACCCTATCATAAGCTTTACTAATGTCTAGCTTCAATGCAACCAACCCATTTTTATCTCTTTCGTGTGTCTAATTTTATGGAGACACTCATATCCTATGATGATTTTATCAGTAATCAGTCTATCAGGAATAAAAGCACTCTGAGTTGGAGAGATAATCTGATGCAGGATGTGTTTGAGCCTATTCACTAAAGCCTTAGAAATAATTCTATACACCACATTGCAAAGGCTTATAGGTATGAAATCAGTGACTTTCCTCGACTTATTTACTTTGGGAATCAGAGCAATCAAAGTGTGGTTCAAGGAATAGATGTTACCTCCATCGTTAAGAATATGTAAACAAGTTTCGGTGACACCTGGACCCACTGCTGCCCATTTTTTCTAGAAACAAGTCACAGGAAATCCATCAGGTCATGGGGCTTTAGTTGGGCACATCTGAGCTAGAGCCTCAGAGATGTCTTCTTTAACAAAAGGTTGCTCAAGATGAGCACATATTTCTGTTGTCACTTTAGAAGAAACTCATTGTATAACTGACTCTATTTGATGTGCAGTAGGTTCAGTGCTAGAGTAAATATTACAAAAGTATCCACATAATATATTCTCCACCCCTCATCGTCTTCAATCCAGGCTCCTTGGTCATTCTTGTTGTAAATTCCTCAAAAAAATTCATTAAAAACATAATATGTATATGTGTATTTTATTGGGATTTCTAAAGGGGTGTATGGGGGGTTGCAACCCACCCCAAGGGGTGCCCTATTGGCACCCCTCCATGCCTTATATAAGAAGGCTTTTATTCCAATATAAGAGAAAGAGAAAAAATATATATACAAAGATCTACCAACATTAAAGGCATTTATGTTTTCCTTGTTTTGAGAGAGATCCACCATTGATTCCAAGTTCGCATACTTGTTAAGGAGTGTACATTGAACAAGAAGAATCCAAGTAATCCTGGGAGAACGTTGGCAAAACGATTCCGTAAAGCACCTGTGACGGAGCCAATAAGTTCTTAAGGACAGAGATTATCTCGACTTGGACAATTTAATTAGGTTTTCTGGTTCTTATTGGTTTAGGGTTTAATAGCATCTAGATTTATTTTTCTGGTGTTGATCTGTTGTTTGCATGTTATATTATTGTTTAATGACACTAATTTCACCAACAATCTTAAGAACTTATTGATATCGTTTATTAGATAGTAATTTGCATGTTAGGGTTTGAATATTTTCTGGAAAATACGATCTGTGCATGAAAAATCCGTAGGGCGTTCGAACGCCCGACGCACGCGAAGGCATAAATCTGAAAATTTGTAAGAACATTCGAACGCGTCTTCAAACGCACCTAGAACGCAAGCCTTCTGCCTTAAAACGTTCGAACGCGTCCTAAACGCAACTCGAACGCAAACTCTCTGGAATCATTCCATTCGAACGCGTTCACGAACGCTATACGAACGTGAACTCTCTGGAATCATTCCGTTCGAACGCGTTATCAAACGCTACTCGAACGTGAACTCTCTGGAAACACATCGTTCGAACGCGTTATCAAACGCAACACGAACACACACACACTGGACATTCTCGTTCGAACGTAGATACGAACGCGACACTAACGAAATAGTCCTGTAATTCTTAGAAACTGCAAACTTAAATAATATTAACTTGGTTAGTCATATACTGTTAACACATTAATCTTGGTAGTATAGATTTAAGTTATTATTAGTTGTTCAATTATCACAAGCATACACATAGTGATAAAGTTGAAATTGTTGGTTGTTGCAATAATTGGTTGAGAATTTAAAGTGTAATAATACACAAGTAATTCCATCCAATCTTGATTGACATATATATCTACATTTATCGTATTCACTCTGAAGAAGATCATTCGTTGATCGTTGTGCAATTTTGTCTTTCGTAGACTAATTGACCCTGTTGATTTTCCAGTTACATATGGCTAGCGGAAATATCAGGGTACCGGTCTCTCATGGAGAAAAACCGGAGAAATTTGGTGGGGCAAATTTCAAACAATGGCAGAGCAAGATGATGTTCTACCTGACAACTCTCCAGTTGGCAAAATTCCTCAAAGATCCTCCGGTCCTGTGGAGGGTGAATCCGAATTGGCCAAGGAAGAGCGAGAACAGACTTGGATGTCTGGAGACTTCTTATGCAAGAACTACCTTTTGGGTGGTCTTGACAATACCCTGTACAATGTGTACCAATGCATGACTTCTGCGAAGATTCTCTGGGAATCTCTCGAGAAGAAGTATAAAACTGAAGATGTCGGGACAAAAGAATTTTTCGTGGGTAGGTTCCTGGACTACAAAATGGTAGATCCAAGGGACGGTGATGTCTCAGTTGGTGAACTGCAATTAATCATTCATGAAATACTGGATGAAGGAATGAAACTTTGTGAGACGTTTCAAGTTGCCGCTATAATTGAAAAGTTGCCTCCATCATGGAAGGACTTCAGGAGCTATCTAAAACAAAAAGAAGCAGATGAGCCTTGAAGACCCCAGTGTTCGATTAAGAATCGAGGAGGACAACAGGATGTCCGAGAAGGCCAGCTACAAGACTCTGGAGTCTAAGGCCAACATCATTGAGGTGTAAAAGGTAGCAAAAAGAGAAAGAACAGTGGAGCAGACTCTGGGAACAAGAAGTTCAAGGGAAAATGCTACAACTGTGGAAAGAGCGGTCATATGTCAAAGGACTGCAGAAACAAGAAGTCTCAGGACAAGGGCAAGAAAAAGAAAAATGAGGCCCATGTCACTGAAGGCGAGCAGCTGACTGATGATATCTCAGAGATGGAACTATCAGCAGTGGTAACTGAAGCCAACATAGTTGGGAATCCGAGAGAATGGTGGGTAGACACTGGGGCTACTCGTCACATCTGTGCAGACAGTAAGATATTTTCATGTACCAGAAGGTCGATGGCGGCGATCATCTAACAATGGGAAACTCGTCTACCTCTCATGTGGTTGGACAAGGCACAGTGGTTCTGAAGATGACATCCGGAAAGGAGCTAACATTGAAAAATGTACTGCACGTTCCAGATATTCGGAAGAACTTGGTCTCGGGCTTCTTCTTAGTAAGGCTGGTTTTAAGCTTGTATTTGTTTCTGATAAGTTTGTAATGACAAAGAATGATATGTATGTAGGAAAATGTTACCTAACTGAGGGCCTTTTTAAGCTAAATGTAATGACTGTTAACCGTGCTATTAATAAAGCTAGTTCGTCTGCTTATATTATTGTGTCACAGAATGTATGGCATGAGAGGTTAGGACATGTTAATTATGATACTATGCGTAAATTAATTAACATGGACCTTATACCTAAATTTGCAATTGATGGCCAACATAAGTGTGAAGCATGTGTTGAAGCAAAAATGCATCGAACATCATTTCATAGAACGTAGTTCTGAACCGCTGGAAACTTGTACATACTGATGTATGTGACATGAATATTGTGCAAACAAGAGGAGGTAAAAAGTACTTTGTCACTTTTATCGATGACAGCACAAGATTCTGTTATGTGTACTTGCTGAGAAGCAAAGCTGAAGCAATTGAGAGCTTCGTACACTATAAGAACGAAGTTGAAAACCAACTTGGCAAGAAAATCAAAAGAATCAGGAGTGATAGAGGCGGTGAATACGTTTCACCATTCGGTGAATATTGTTCTGTGCACGTAATTATTCACGAAACCACTGCTCCTTATTCTCCTCAACAGAACGGAATTGCAGAACGCAAAAACGAACGTTGAAGGAAATGATGAACGCCATGTTGACAAGTTCGGGACTACCCCAGAACTTGTGTGGGGGAAGCTTTGCTTTCCGCGAACTACGTTCTTAACAAACTTCCTCACAGAAGGTTGGACAAGACACCATATGAGTTGTGGAAAGGTTTCGTACCTTCCTACAAATACCTCAAAGTGTGGGGGTGTCTTGCCAAAGTAATGGTTCCTAAACCTAAGAAGGTTAAAATAGGACCAAAAATTGTTGACTGTATATTCATTGGATATGCTCGCAACAGTAATGCGTATCGATTCTTGGTACACAAGTCGGAGATTCCTGACATCAATCCGGAAATGATAATTGAGTCAATGAATGCGAAATTTTTTGAAGAGACGTTTCCTTGTAAGGAAAGACAGCGCACAGTGTCTCTCAAAAGAACGACTGATGCTGTCAAGGACAGTGATCAGGTTGACCTAGAATCAGATAAACGTGTTAATACTGAGACAATCGAGCCTAGACGTAGCAAAAGAGCTAGAACGTCTAAGTCGTTTGGTCCCGATTTTCTGACATACCTGTTAGAAAATGAGCCTCAAAGCTATAAAGAAGCTATGTCTTCTCCTGAGGAACCTCTTTGGGAAGAGGCGATAAATAATGAGATTGATTCAATCCTACAGAACCATACTTGGGAGTTGGTTGATCTTCCACCAGGTTGTAAGCCATTGGGCTACAAATGGATATTCAAAAGGAAGATGAAAACGTATGGATCAATAGATAAGTACAAGGCAAGACTTGTCATAAAAGGTTATAGACAAAAGGAAGGCCTTGATTACTTTGACACCTATTCACCAGTGACTCGTATCACATCGATAAGGATGCTCATAGCCATAGCAGCTATATTTGGTCTTAAAATACATCAAATGGATGTAAAGACGGCATTCTTGAATGGTGAATTGGATGAAGAATTTACATGGAACAACCAGAAGGGTTTTGTGTTCCTGGACAAGAAAAGAAGGTGTGCAAACTTGTAAAATCCTTGTATGGATTAAAACAAGCACCGAAACAATGGCATGAGAAATTTGACAAAGAAATGTTGTCAAATGGGTTCAAAACCAATGAGTGTGATAAGTGTGTGTACACTAAATCAACTCAAAAAGGATATGTCATTGTGTGTCTCTATGTAGACGATATGCTGATAATTGGTAGTAATCATGAAATGATTCAGTCTACAAAAAACGTGTTATCCAGCAGATTTGATATGAAAGATATGGGGATAGCTGATGTGATCCTAGGGATTAAGATTTCTAGGACATCAGACGGATATATATTATCACAGACTCATTATATTGAGAAGATACTCGATAAATATATCAGAGGGGATCTTAATGTAGCTAGAACCCTAGTAGACCTAACTCTTCATTTATCAAAGAATACTGGTTCAAGCATATCGCAATTAGAGTATTCGAGAATCATCGGAAGTCTGATGTATCTCACGAATTGCACGCGACCTGATATCGCTCAAGCTGTGAATCGGCTTAGCAGATATACGAGCAATCCAGGACACAACCACTGGAAAGCCATAGTAAGAGTTTTGAGGTATATGCGAGAAACTTCAAAATATGGGCTACATTACGAGAGATATCCTGCTGTACTAGAGGGTTACAGCGATGCTAACTGGATATCTGATACGGTGGATTCCAAATCCACGAGTGGATTTGTTTTCACACTTGGTAATGCAGCCGTGTCATGGAAATCCTCGAGGCAAACGTGTATTGCCGGTCTACTATGGAATCAGAATTCATAGCGTTAGACAAAACAGCGGAAGAAGCAGAATGACTTAGAAACTTCCTGGAGGATATTCCTAGTTGGCCCAAACCGGTGCCAGCGATTAGCATACATTGTGATAACCAATCGGCAATTGGGAGAGCCCAAAATACAATGTATAATGGTAAGTCTCGACACATACGTCGGAGACATAATACCATACGTCAACTGCTCTCAAGTGGCATAATAACGATCGATTATGTCAGGTCGAAGGAAAACCTAGCGGATCCACTAACTAAAGGTTTACCTCGAGAGCAAGTTGAGAAGTCATCGAGGGGAATGGGCTTGAAGCCTATAATCTAAGAATTGTCACTGTGGAAACCCAACCTAGTTGACTGGAGATCCCAAGATCTAGGTTCAAAAGGGACAACAGAAACTTTGTGCAATTCAAAACAAGCACTGAAGAGTTTCGTACTCTTTCCCATTCCGATAATGACGCTGAGTGCTGTCTGTCATTGGTTAGGATAAGCTAAGGCTTTTAATGATCACTATATTAGGAGATGAGTCCTAATGGGGGTAAAGAGTATTACCTCTTCATAGTAGATCACCTATTTCAAGTAAGAAGTGAGGCCGCTTCCATGGGAACCTTTAAAGGCGGGTTACCCTAAAGTGCTTGATGAATCCAGGACCGTTGTTCAGGGCCAAAATGAACACAACCGTAGAACGGGAAAATGGTCGAATTAAAGCTGTGTGTTGGCAATTGTCTTGGTTTACACCAACGGCAGAACAGTTCAAGACTATGGGTCACTGGTTTGCCAAGTAAATCCGATTGTCATTCACTAGGAAAGGTTCAAGGCGAAAGCTACCTATTTCGATGCAGCTTTAGCTCACGGTATCTCTCTCACATGCCTGAATGAATGTTTGAAGAATTGTGGGGGATTGTTATAAATTCCTCAAAAAAATTCATTAAAAACATAATATGTATATGTGTATTTTATTGGGATTTCTAAAGGGGTGTATGGAGGGTTGTAACCCACCCCAAGGGGTGCCAATAACTATGGCACCCCTCCATGCCTTATATAAGAAGGCTTTTATTCCAATATAAGAGAAAGAGAAAAAAATATATATACAGAGATCTACCAACATTAAAGGCATTTATGTTTTCCTTGTTTTGAGAGAGATCCACCATTGATTCCAAGTTCGCATACTTGTTAAGGAGTGCACCTTGAACAAGAAGAATCCAAGTAATCCTGGGAGAACGTTGGCAAAACGATTCCGTAAAGCACCTGTGACGGAGCCAATAAGTTCTTAAGGACAGAGATTATCTCGGCTTGGACAATTTAATCAGGTTTTCTGGTTCTTATTGGTTTAGGGTTTAATAGCATCTAGATTTATTTTTCTGGTGTTGATCTGTTTGTTTACATGTTATATTATTGTTTAATGACACTAATTTCACCAACAATTCTCAACTCCTTAAATCTTATTCTTGCTCCTTCTTGTTGTAGCCTTTGCATGAAAGAATCTAGTGTTTTTATCTCCCTCTTTAAGCTAGTCAGCTTTTGCTCTATGTTTCCAATATATCTTTTCTTCTATCAACAAGTTCTCCATTTGTCTCTATATTCTCCTCATTTATTCACTCTCTTCTAATCGCCTGCTCTTAGATCTTAAGTGCTTCATATTATTTAGAAATTGTTCCATCTTTTTGTGTCTATCTCTAAATTCATTATTACTCCAGATCTTCAGTTGCTTCATTGAATTTGTTGCTACATTAACGAAATTTTCGATCATATTTCCTCTATGCCATCCTGCCATAATGTTCCATTCTCTCTCTACTATGGTTTTGCACTCATCATACGCACTCCAGACATCCTCATAATGCAGCCTCTGCCGAGCCCTATTATTGCAATTCAGTCACTCCTTCCTTGGAATCACTTCGACTGGTATTGGATTATGATATGAACTCCAAGATTCAAGGTTAACTGCAGTGCCCTCTTGGAACAAGGAACCCCATTTTTCATTACACAAAAATCTGTCTAGCCTTTCATTTACAAAGTCAGGACCTACTCTTCTATTAGATCTCGTAAAAGGAAGTCCTTGACACCCCAGATCACTGAGCTTACACTCCATAATTTCTTCTTTGAATTATGCAATTGACCTCCAATCTCTGTCATTTCCTCCATTTTTTTCCTTCATGTTCAAAACTTCATTAAAATCCCTAAAACACAACCAGGATTAATCTATCATCCCTGTTAATCTCTGTAACAAAGTCAATGTATGTTTCTTTTGAGTAGACTCTGGATGCCCATAAATTCATGTACACCTCCAAGTTGTCACTTTACCATCCTGAACAGAGGCATCTATATGGTGTTGGCTAAACGAAGTAATCGTAACATTCAAATCTGAGTTCCATAGTAGAGCCAGTCCTCCCTCTAACCATTTCTATCTACTGCAAAATAATTCTCAAAATTTAGCTTTGTACTTACAACATTCATTTGTTTAGACATCGGCTTTGTCTCACAAATAAAAAAAATGAGGCCTATGCAATTGGAGAAAATTCTGAGTGGCTCTGAACGTTCGGGAGTTCCCTAGTCCCCGAATGTTCCAGCTAAGGATTTTCATTGCTGTCGGCGGGGCTGTATGTCAGTCTCCGTCGGTAATCTTATTGTTTGAGAATTCAAGATCTCCATTTCATCTCTGCTCCCACTCTTTGATTTGCATGCACGCTTATCTGATGGAGTAAGAACCTCAGAATTGACCTCCATATCCCCACTTTGATTGAGCCTTTTCAGTTTTTTGAAAGTTGGGTTAAGCCCCCATTCACCATCGTTACACCTCTTCAACAGAACTGATTCTTCTTTCACCCCCATTTTACCACACACCTTCCTTGCCTGAAGTTTCCATTTTTTCTTTTTTATTATGGTTGTGTGTTGTTCTGACCTATTGACCATTTCTTCCTTATTCTCCGGCCTAACTCGGCTCTGCTAGTATTGGGCTTCCCCAGGGAGATCTAAGCCCATTGTCTCCACATTCAGCCTCTCTACGATCCTTCCATATTTTCCCACCAAAATTTCCTTCGTAACAACCATTTTTTTCGTTAAAGAAAGTTTTTGTCATTTATTTTAATTATTTAAATTTTCAGAGGTAAAATTGTCAAACTAAGCAAAAATTTTAAAATGAAAGATATTTTGAGGTATTTTTCAAATTTTAGGGATGTGATGGGGAATTGAAACAAAATTATGGGTAGTAAAAGTGGATTATAGAAAGAGTATTGGTTACGTCAATTCGCTGGCCTGACCTTTACGAAGTCCAATTGAATTATGGACTTTGTTCTGGAAGCTCCCCGCAATTTGGGCCTGCATGAGCGTGTTGTTTGGTTAGAATCTTCCATTAATTTATATTTATAATTAAGTTATTAATCAGAGTGTAGTATGCTTATGCTCCAATTATATTAGTGAGTAATGAATTCTTCTAATCAACTCTGTCATCTACAAGCTCATTGGCTTATATTGGGTCATATGTGAAAGTGTTGACTTTTGATCGACACTAGTCCATAATTGGACTGTCCTCCATATGCATGGTACACATTTGGCGTGATACATGCTCTAATATGGAATTAAGTGTAATCACACATGTTAAAATGCATGTTAAAATATTCTTTCATACTAAAATAAGTGAATTTCCATTAAAGTCCACAAATCTCAGATTGAGATATATCTTATATGTGATATCATGTATACCGAGTACTAATATCGATGTCAGAATGCTTCTGATGTGCTATGATGGTTCCATAGTAAGTCATTTCGGGAATAGGTTTAGATCAAATTAGACTCAGCTCGGAGTTTCTCCATTCCGGAGTGATATGATCTCGTATTGATGTTAATTTTAGAGTAATGTCACTCCGGAGTCGGGGTCCAACCTCTGCAATCAAATCATAGTCTCTCCGAAATTTTTTAGACTCTAGGGGTCAGCCTGACTTCTCATGTCTACTATTATCATAGTACCATAATAGGTGTTGTCTTCTCATTGGACCTCCGTTTGCATGCAGCAGTTCCATTGAGGAGGTGTGCTGAGGAAGATTCAACTACATATCGACATGTGTCTCTGATAGCAAGGCTAACTCTGAGCACATACATCCACTCCTCCATTAGACCTTTTATTTGAAATAAACGATGCTCATGATGATGACATGTGTCACGACGCTTCGTATGTCGAGCTTATAGCCGTCAATGATTAGACGTCTTATAAATATGAAAGACACATATTAATGAGAAATCTGAAATGTTAAACATATTTTTACGAAGGGTTTTACCCAAAACGTTTATTCCTTTCCATAATAGGTTTAGATAAGACTAGAATCAACTCAAAGTTTCTCCATTCTTGAGTGATATGACCTCGGAGTGATGTTACTTCAGAGTAATATCCCTCCGGGGTCGAAGTCCAACCTCTCCAATCAAATCATAGTCTCCCCGTAAGTTTTTGGACTCCAGGGGTCAGCCTGACTTCTCATGTCTACTAGTACCGTAGTACCATGATGGGTGTTACCCTCTTATTCGACCTCCGCTTGCACGCAGCAGTTCCACTGAGGAGGAGTTCTGAGGAATATTCAACTACATGTCGACAAATGTCTCTAGTGCAGATTTAACTCTAAGCACATACATCCACTCCCCATATCAGACCTTTTATTTGAAATAAACGGTGCTCATGATGATGACATGTGTCACGATTTTTTTCGTATATCAGGCTTATAGTCGTTCATGATTAGACGTATTATAAATGTGAAAGACACATATTAATGAGAAATCTGAAATGTTAAGCATATTTTATGAATGGTTTTACCCAAAACGCCTATAAAAGAAAGCTCAAGGCTTTCAAGCCATTTCTATTGTTGCCTTCTGAGTATCAAATAAACAAAGTTTCATATTCTTCTTATATAATCTAATTCTCTGCAAAATATGATGGCATCTGCAATCGATACCAAGCCCTTTATCGAGGTTGAGGAAATCCTCAACCTCTATTTTGGCATCAATTCTGACGAGTATTATAGGGATTTGTATAACCATGTGAACAATGGGGGAGGGTGAGATCCTGCTTATTAGACAACAAGTCCAATACTTGATCTTTCCTCTCAATTCCCTCATCATGAAGTTCCTGTTAGTGTATGGGGTTTCGTCATTATATTCGAACCTCTCCATACTGTTGATGTTGCAAGCACTATGGGCCATCAACATGCTGCTGAAATATGGTCACTTTTTTCCCTGTATGACTTCTTAGTCATGTACAACTTGAAGTCTGGGCCCACAGGGTTTTATATTTCTCAGGCTTCAGAAGAGAAGAGTGTAAAAAATAATTTCCTACGCTGCAGAAGCGTGTTAGGCACCGACCTCAGCCTTGAATTTTTTTTGCCTTTTTGGACTTGTTTTAATTTTGTTTTTGATTATTTTTCCAACCCTTAACAGCCCGAAATAACAGCATAAAATTTGACTATTTTGCACACGTTACATGCACACAACACACACATAAAAACAACACCTGAATGAAAGCAGCAATTCATGTCCATTTTTTCTCTCATCAAACTAGCCCCATAATGATGGAGTTGGTGCTTGGAGTTCCAATCCGATTTGTATATTTTATTATTTATTAATAAAATAACTATATTTTTCATTTCATACCTTATAATGGTATTGTCATTACGCGTATTATATTGATGTATAGATGACATCGACCTTAGAATATTCTTGACACTAGGTGTAAACCATTCTTAAAGTAAATATTCCTAGTCGTTGGTTTTGGAATACGATCAAATTCCTATAACCTAGAAGACTATCACATGTCGTATATTGGAATTGGAGTTCCAATGGTTTAACCCGATGTACCATGAGTTTTGGAAACTCGTATAGACATATGAGTATTCATTGAAGCGAATACTGAATGACTCACATGTGATTCCTAATAGTTGAAAGTACACACCACCGTCAATAGGAATCTCCTCGAGTCGAGTAGCATATGTAATCCTTTGACTATATGATAACATTGATTTTGTGTGAGATCCTCCACACTTTGATGCCATGTATGTCAGAAACCTTTCATGGTCTGGCCTCTAGATGTTCGTTGGGTGTGAACCGATACACTCAGTAATCAAGTACGAAGCAAGATAAGATTCGTCGACCATATGTGTACCATAAAGGATTTAGGTATCCATGTGAGTAAAGTCACGATTCTTAAAGACTTTGGCCAAAGCCGATCACCTAGGGTGGATCACATCAGTTATAAAGAATCGTGGACATGTCGACATGATATGTGCGCCTTGGAAACTTGACGGTGTATTCTATGTTTCCTAAGCACAACTCGGATAGCCTACGACGGAGGGAATGTTAAACATATGTGATGACCTCGACTTGTATATTTCAGAAATGTCGTTCGTGTTCTTCGCTAATTCGGAGGTGGTCAAATTGTGTACATATTAACTAGGCTTATATGACGAACATGTCTGAACTTAGAGAGTCGCAATATGAAGTGTACTCATTGAGCACTTGGGTAGCCAATTATTTTTTATAAAAGATAATATTCGATATTATAATTATCAACTAAGATAATCAAGTGTTGTTGGATAACATTGATTATTTACTTTCACCTAATTGGATTAATTCAATAATTACACAATGACTTAATTGTAAAATCATAATTATCTCTACCATTTGAGGATATTATGGTAATTGTAAGTATGTAATAATAGGTGGTTTTGGCTTGATTTAATTGGATTAAATTAAGGTGGCAAACATTTAACTAATCCATTTCCTAATCCTTGGCTTGATTTAATTGGATTAAATTAAAGTGGGAGACAATGAAGATTAGTCACACCTAATTATACATATTTGGACAAATTGGATTAAGCCCACTTAAAAGTTGATTACAACTTTTATTAATTAAAAATTTCCTAAGTTTTGCTATAAATAGAAAGCTTTAAGAATTTTTTAATTACAAGTACAAATACAAGTAAATTCTTAGAGAAATTAGCCTAATTTAGAGAAGTGTTTAGAGAAGCTTGTGAGGTCTCTACAACATTTCATTTAGGAGAAATCAAGATTGGATCTTGAAGTGAAGTTGGTAGGATTGGAAACAAGATTGGATCTTGGAGTCAAGCTTGCACACCTTGGAGGTTCTCCAACAATTTCAACAAAGGAGAAGTAGATTGGATCTTGCATCAAGCTTACTAGGTAATGTTTGATCTTTTCATAATCTATGTTTATTTGTGTATTAGATGCATGATCACATAGCTTAATGTTGAAATAAGGCTAATCAATTGTGTTAGGATACTTTAGAAGTATAAACAAAACATGCTTATAATTTAGGTCAAAGATGTTCATGTTGGACATGGAACAATTAATAAGAGTTTGGATCTCTAGATTAAAGATTAGAGTTATAGCTACCATTCTAGAATCACTTGACCACTTTTGGGTGACCTAGAATTGTTCACGAGATATTTCTTATTGGGATTCTAATTTGGTTTGTGTATTGGATTCAAAATTTATGCAAATGCGTATTTAGAATAAATTAATGTTTTTGTAAAAATATTTGATATTTTGAAAAACTTGATATTTATTCTATAACATGTGTTGATGTTGGTTTTAATGTTAAAAATTAATTTTGGGTGTTTTTGAAGTGTTTAGGGAGAACCAGAATAGATAAGGGTAAAATACCCTAACTGCTTCAGCTCACTGTCTGGCGCTACAGTGCAAGCGCGTACGCGCTGTGCTCGACAATTTTGTTTTGCTTCGTTCTGGAGCTTCCGGACTCTGATTCAGTCCTGGTTTTTTCTATACACTCGTAATGGAATATAGTATTTTATTAAATAATTTAAAATTACACCCATACTTGATTGCCGCGGGTTAGACCCATTTCCGCTGCCCGGGATACCGATCCGACCCTAGGGGTTCCACAACTTTCCTAACACATAATACCCTTAAATTACACCTTAATGTCCCGAAAGAGGTACATTGAAAAACAACATAAAAAATACTACCCAAATACGAGTAACAAGAGACGGAAGTGAGCAAATTTTTCTGCTCACTATTGTGTGTATATAAAGAAGAAAAAGATGTTTTCAATTTGATCTCTAATGAGTCTTCCGTGCTTTGACTCGCGACCAACAAAAATAAGGGTGAACTTGACTCATAAAATAAACTCTAAAACACTTTAGAGATCAAGATTATCATACACAAATTTTTTTCTTTTATTTTTATTCATTCTTTCAAATCTTGAGAGAAAATTAAGAACAATGGTGGCTAGGGTTTTCCAAGTGTGAGAGAGTCAAAAAAAAATCCAATTTCATTTTTATACTTAAAGTTTTTTGTTTGTCGAAAATTAAAGCAAAAACTCTTCCTCTCCCCACCAAAAATTAGGCCAGCCCTAGCCCTTTGGTAACCACAAAAAATATTTTGATTCTCAATTAATACATTAAAAGTATTACCAAGTAAAAGATTGTAACAACTATGTTGGTAATAATGTATTTAAAAACAACCAAGCAAAAGGTTGTAACAACCATATCTGTAAAAGGCTGTAACAACCATATTCGTGAAAGGTTGTTACCAAGTAAAATGTTGTAACAACCATATTGGTAATAATAAATTAGCCGTTCATGAGTATCTCATAATTAGAGTGGGTCATAATGTCTGTTATACCTCTCTAATTATTTTTACCTTAAGTACCATTGATTCTCTAATGAACGATTTATTCATAACCATTATGAATATTAATATTTCTATTCGTAATAGAAATACTTGAGCGCTCTAATCGTCCAAGTACCGAATCAACCCTTAAGAAAGATATTCATCTACTTCTCGCAAGGAGTGAACTTCATATCTATGTAAAACGTCATCAGCTACACACCAAATCATGTCCCCAAAGTACGTAGATATTGGTCGGGATTGCTCCACCAACCTCACCTTTGTAAATCAAAGGACATAGCCTGTCATGCAAGAGTTCGCAGTACACTCAGGATTCAGATTAATCCATATATGACCATCTAGTAGATTGAAATGAATTTCTTTATTTAATGAATATTATAATAAATTCATTTCTATCTGGGTTCAGTCCTATATGATCACATCATATATATGTGCCTCCATTTTCATGTCACCAAACGGACGATCCTATATCAAGGTCTCCATATAATTATAGAATGGACCGCAGCTATAGATAAACCACAAATAAAGTACCCGTTTTGTTTACTCTCTATGAAATATTTATATTACTAACTGCAGACTTAAATCCTCATGTGTATGCCACTCTTACACTAAGTCTGAATGTACATAAGTAATCAACGGTAAACAAGATAGTTTACAATATGCGATTCAAATAAAAATAATTGATAAATGAACAACGCATATTTTATTTTATAATAAATAATTCCGTTAACATATTACATTAAGTTCTATAGCATATATCCCAACAATCTCCCACTTGCACTAGAGCAAATGGGACATGTCACGTAATTCTAGACTATCTAGGTGACCTTCAAATACTTTAGCCGACAAGGTCTTTGTAAACGGATTAGCCATGTTCTCTGCAGAGGCATTCTTCGTGACAGAAACGTTTCATATATGCATTATCTCCCTGATGAGATGATATTTTCTATCTATATGCTTTCCCATTTTGTGACTTCTTGGTTCTTTAGAATTCACCACTGCACCACTACTATCGCAATAAAATGTGAGTGGTTTATCCATATCTAGAACAACTTCTAGATCTCTCAAGAATTTTCGAAGCCAACTGCGTCCTTAGCTGTTTCGCAAGCTGCTACATACTCAGCCTCCTTGGTGGAGTCAACAATACAAGATTGTATTATGCTCCTACACACAATGTCCCCACCATATAGGGTAAACACTTATCTATATGTTGATTTCCTAGAATCGACTTCCGTTTGAAAATCAAAGTATGTATATCCCTTGAGGATCATATCCTCACCAGAATATACATGCATATTATTTCTCGTTCTCTTAAGATACTTGAGAATGTGTTTCACAACCACCCAATGATCTAATCCTGGGTTAGACTGAAGCCTACTGACAAATCCAGTTAGGTACTCAATTATGCCAAATAAATAAAATCATTCATAAATGCGGTAACAAAGTTTGTCAATAATTAATACAGATTTAAATTACTCTCTCATATAATATGGGGTAAAATATTAACTGTGCTAACCAAGATTGATTGTCTACAGATAATCAAGACACCCGCAAATATAAAAGAATATTAAATATTAGTTTTCATATTACAATTCATATACTATAATGTAAGTAAGATTAATTTATATTCTTCATATTTAGAGTTTCACCATTTACCCCTGCAGAATTGAATTAATTACTCATGCTTTGAATAAAAACACATATAATTTTATTATTAAAAGAAAAAAGATTACAAGAAAAATAAAACACACAAGACACTTCTTTCAAATTCTTCAAGAGAGAAAATGAAAGAAGCATGAAGAAAGTGAGAGGTGAGCACTTCTATTTATAGTAGAAATGATATTCTCTCAAATATTAATTACAACTTTCAAAATCAAATACCAATAATAAAATTTTACTAATTTATTTTGTCTCTTTTATTTTTTGACTTTTTTTTTTCATTTTTGTTGATCAACTTTTATTTTTTTATTTTTTATTTTTACTTTATTTTCTAATAATTAAAATTACATACAACACAAATTGACTTCTTCACCAATTTCGACCTTGAAAACCTCAGAACTAGAAAATCTTGTAAAGAGTAAAGTTGTAGATATTTACGTCTTATTTCATCTGGAACTAGAATCGCCTCAATCCGATATTGGAGTAAAACGTTATGGTCAAATTATGAAAATTACGCAAAATTGAAATTTCCGAAATTGTACACTGTTAGAATGCCCTTTCTGGTTTCTGGCCTCCAAAATCCAGTGTCACATTAATTTTTCTAGTTATGCATCCAAAGTATTATTTTACCTACATAAGAAATAAAAATCACAATAAAAATATATAAAACATAAATTTAATTATTATTTCACAAATGTGCTAAATTAAGGAGATTAATGAAATTATAAGTGTAAAATGATTACTTTCTCGTTTTAAATGTACACATTTTAGTATCCATCACACCCCCAACTAGTTTATTACTAGTCCCTAGTAATTTAAGCGAAAACTAAAAAGACAAATTCTTATCCAAGTTAGTAATTGTTTTATTTCTTTCTAAATTATCAAATAAGCAAACTCTCTTGTACTTTTTACCCTTCTTCAATACACCCATAAGAGAAAGTATCAATTAATTCATTGTGCCCACAATATTCACGGGTCATGTTGAAAAGAGAGTAATATTTTTGTCATAAAGTTATATCAGAATTCACACATTTTGGCAATTACAGTTTATTCATATACAATTTTTTTTTTTAATAATAACACATCTTTAACTCATATAATGAGCTTTGGACCAGTGACTCCAATACCGGTTTTTCTAGGACACTAAGTGTTAAAATACCTTTACAGACTTAATTGCTCGAACATATACACTAAGTGTTATTTAGAGATGCTACAAAATCGAACTTATTCACACACTCATTTTTTTTATTAAAACAACTCAAGTCATACTATTTTACGTGAACAACCACCGCTTATTGATGCAAGATATCCGGTTACTAAGTAAAAGCTTGATTATTATTATCATTTTTTAAACTAACTCAAGCCATACCATTTTACGCGAACAGTCACTGCTTGCTAAGGCAAGATGTCTGGTTACTAAGTAAAAGCTTGGTTATATTTTTTTTGAATAAAAACATAAATTTCACTACCTATAGGTGCTTCCTCCAATAAACTAGAGAAGTAAATATTACAAAATTTTCACTTACAATCCATGATCATATGTTACTGTATATGTTGATAATATCTGACAAATGAGCATATGAAGATCAAATTTAATCAATATTATGGAGAATTCACATATTTAAATTATTCAAAAAGAAATGAACAAAAATAACTTGTTATGAAATAAATTGAGATATGTCTCGGGAGTGAAAACTCTTTACACTGTCATATCTGAATAATAATTCCACTTGGTTAGTCAAAATTTTATTGTTGGTTTGTGTGCAGTTTTCCTTTTTAATAAAAACATAAAATAATCAACACAATAATGGTCTATGTATTGACTACCAGGACTACCCTCGTGAGTATTTTGAAGACTCTTGGGGTTTGGCTGTGGTTGTGCAGTAAACTTTCCTTTCTCATTAATGGTCAATGCAAAAATGATTTTGGCAAAAGTATCTTTCAAATCAATCAATGTTTGCACATTTTGTTTGTTGATGGCTTCATGTTTCACAATGAATGTATGCAAGGTATCCTCAAGGGTTTTCCTAGGTGGTGAGACATATGATGTATAGTTCTGAGAATTTTGGAAATTCTGGTGTTCGTATGAAGGTTTTTGCGATGGTTGTGTTTGATTATCATTCCTCCAATTGAAGTTTGGATAGTTTCTCCAACCAGAATTGTTAAGTTTGGGAGTATGAGTTTGGATTTGGTCTTTTGAAGGTGTTTATGGAGCTGACTTGGTCATGAAGACATTCTTGCAGGGCTGGCAAGGTTGGCAAACTTGTGTGACATGTTTATTTGAATTACAGATATGTGACTTCTTGAAATGACTTGACATGATCATTATTCTTCATTTCTAATGCCTCAACTTTTTTAGCTAGAGATGCATATTTAGCAGAAAGTTCATGGTCTTCTCGAAGGTAAAATTTACCTCTACCAGATGACTGTGGTTTTACAGACGACTCATAAATGATAATCATGTCCCATTATTGTGCATTCTTTGTTATATGTTCTAAGTAATCTAGTGCATCTTCGGGAAATTGGTCTCTAAACTCACCATTACACATCATTTCCACTACTTGTCTATTTTGGGGTGTTAAACCCTCGTAGAAGTAGGAAACCAGTCCCATGTTGGGATTTATGTCATAGAGCTTCATGTATTGTAAACATAATTGATTTTTGTAATAATAATAAATGCATTATTCATTTTATCAAAGTCGTTTGATTTATATCGCATATTGTCCAATTGTTTTGTTTACCTTTATTACTATTGTACCTTTAGACTTAGTGTATGTTTGATGCATAAGAGGATTTAAGTCTAAAGTTGGTAATCTAAATAGTCCATAGAGAGCGAACAAGGAGGATACTTTGTTTGTGGTTTATCTATATCTGCGGTCCATTTTATACTTGTATGACGATCTTGATCCAGGATTGTTCATGTAGTGACATGGGAATGTAGGAACCTTGTATGATAAGATCATATAGAACCAGACTCAGATAAATACGAATTTCTTTTAATATCCGTTAACCAAAGAAATTCATTTTATCTAATAGATGGACATATATGGATTCGATCTTAATCCTGAGTGTATTACGAACTCCTGCATGACAGGCTATGTCATTTGATTTACTATAGTGAGGTTGGTGTTGCATTACCGGCCAATAACTACGTATTTTGGGGATATGGTTTGGTATGTAACTGGGAACATTTTACATAGATATGGAATTCACTCATTCTTATGAGAAGCAGATGAATATCTCTTTTAAGAGTTGATTCGAGACTTGAACAATTTGAGCGCTCAACTTTTCTATTACGAATAGAAAGTATTTTATATTCATAATTGTTATGAATTTATTGTTCATTATAGAATCAATGGTGCTTAAGAGATAAAATATTTAGAGAGGTTTAACGGACTTATGACCCGGCTCTATTTATGAGATATTCGTGAAGGGCTATATCCATATGTAATGACTATATCGATAGACACCGAAAATGTTCGGTTTACTTAATCCATCTACGGTAACGAGAGTTCAACTTCGAGTTTTTAGTGGAATAATGCAGAGTTAATAATTCGTAATATTTGATTAAAAAGTTTAATTAATATTTCGGAAATATTGGAGCTCGGAACCGTAGGTCCATTTGGTCCCCGTGCTAGCTCGATTAACTGTAGCAAACCTATATAATTAGATTGTCTAATTATATGCTAACATCATATTTATTTATATATTATTAATAAGATTAATAATATTTATTGTCACAAATGAAAACTATGTTAAATTAGTTTAGCTTAATGTTTTCTAGAATTATTTGATTATGAGATAATCAAGTTAGTAATAATTATGAGATAATTACTACAACATGATTGAAGGTAAATAAATCATTATTAATATATTGATTTTTATTTACCATTGGAGACAAAGCCATATGGCTTACCATGTCATCCAATCAATTATGTCTATTAGGTGGCTTGGATATACCTAATAGTTTTGTCATTAGCTAATGAATTTTATGCTTTGGTATGGCCTCCACATTTATGTGTTTGTCATTGAAAGAAAGCATTGAATGCTTAATGACAAAGCCATTGTCTTTAGCTCAACATTTCTTATACTTTGGTGTGTCATTCACATTTTTGTGTTGGCCATTGCAAGAAAGCATTAGATGCTTAATGACAAGGTTAGTTGGCTTGTGTAAGAGAATATAATCTCTACCATTTCTCTCACTTCCTAAGGTTAACACTTTGCATTCATTCACAAAATTGTTGTGAGAAAAGATTTGAGAGAAAATAGAGAGAGTTCTAGCATTCACAAGTTTTATGAAATTCCTAAAGCCAAACACCATTGTGACATCTTAAATCTCTAAATAGTTTAGAGGTTTAATCTTTGTGAGTGAAGCCCACACTTCGATTGCTGGTTTCGAGTCATAGTTCGGAAGATCGAGTGGTTGATCCAAGTGTTGGACACCAAATGATTGATCTTGGCTACTTCAACAAAGGGAGAAGGCAAAGAAAATTTTGAAGATCCATACCGGACCCGGTGCCACCATAAGCAACTTCCGCCGTGCTAAGCAAAGTCGTTTCCTACAATTGGTATCAAGAGCTTAAGGTTGAAAAGTTTTCTTAACGCTTTCTCTTTTTAAGTTTAAGTTTTAATAATTTATATTAGATATAAATTATTAATATGCATGTTGTGATGAGTAGGCACAATTAGATTCATGAGATGAATGGTTTTTAATATTCATGTGATGAATGTTTACTTTAATTCATGTGATGAATGTATTGCGTTGATCGTTAATTTTTCCGGCTCTTATTTTTAGTATTGGAAATGTAAGACCATAAGGTCATATTCTTTCAAGTGTTGTAAGTTCATTTCCTTTGTAATAAGTCCATTTTGGAACTCAATTTGTAACTTGGAGGAGCCGATGCCACAAATGACTCATTACGAACCAATTCCGCGAAGAACTCAACAACATACCATGGAGCAAGATTTGAAGACCAAAGGATGCCTTTGATTTATTGTACTAATTAGATTAGTATTTTTAAAAAAAAATAAGAGCCCGGTTAACGCAATTTATGTATGTATGTGAAATTTCATTCCGTTACGAGTCCGTAGAAAAAACGGGGACCAAAACGGACTCCGGAAGCTCCGGAACGGAGTAAATAATGTACCAGTGTTTTGACACAAGACTGATTGCGTTCGAACTCCAGTCAAACGCAACTCAAACGTTTTGCTACTGCCTGGAAAACGTTCGAACGCCCAGAGAACGCTACACGAACGTTTTCAGCCCAGACCTGGGCACATATATATGTTTTAAATTGTTTATTAACATGTCATATAGCCTAGGGTGCCTACTCTTGCATTTTCACATGCCATAACATGTAAACATGCATGATATTCAAGTTATAAATTATGATTTTATGTAAATTTAAAAGTTAAATTAGAATATAAGATGCACGTAAACAATTAATAAGATTAATTGGTTTAAAGGTTTAAAAATTAAGAATTCAATTTTAAGAACAAATGGACATTATGAGTATATTATTTTCTTTGGTATATCGGATGGAAACCCGGATATAAATTCCATAGCCGCTTCCGAATGGACGGTAATTTAGTCTGCACTCGGGATACAATTCCACGTACCTTTGGAGTAAATAACATACTTTTATCTATTAAATGGTTTAATGTCATATAGTCCATTAGTTGAATTCTAAAATTTTAAAACCTATAAGTGAACTAATATTTTAATAGTTAAAATTGATTAGATCACTTAAGAAAACTTGATTAAATTAGTTTAATTAAGATAATTGGTTAGTAGAGACTAATCGGGATTAGTGAATAAAATTTTAAAAGTTAAAATTGGTTAGATATATCATCAACTAGTATTAATTAAGGTTATGACTTTAGCCGAGCATAATCTAAGATTCATAAAATACTAGTGAGATAGAAATCTTACTCTTTTTAATATTGAGTGGGAGAGGGGTATACCACAATATATCCTGCGATCTCCATTGTTATCCAGAAACGGGAGATTCAATAGGCGCCTCGAGACGGCTTTGCTTTCATCCCCCTACGGATGGTGTCCTTTTTGGGTCAATATCAGATTTGGATTCCGAAAGGATAGGGACTCTAGATGTATCTGGTGATTTGACCTACCCTACGGTGACATTTCACTAGTTAAGTCCAAGGGTTCTGAAATAATGGGTCACACTCACAAAGGAATGATTAAGTTGTTAATCAAAGCTTCCTTGATCAAAAGAACGGTAATTGATTAATATAGGAATAATAGTTATTTCAGATATATTAATCAATTCAGAATGTCTCAATCTATCATGCGAATACTTGACCTACCCTACGGCGACACTTATTTGTGGGATGATAGATAACCGTGGCATAGTAATTCTTTTAGGATTCTAATTCATTATACATTGATCATGCATCATGTTTAATTTTATGCCTAAATATTTGACAATTTTAATATGCAATGAATGAATATTGAATGCGCGCTTATTATTTTTCAGCCATGGCATCTGCAATAATCTCCATTATCAAACAACAAGAAAAATTAACCGGGGATAATTATGTTAAATGGAAAAGTGAAATGAATGCTATCTTGGTCTGTGAAGACCTTAAATTTATCCTAATGGAGGAATGTCCTCCTGAGCCAGCACCTAATACTGACAGAGCTGCACGTAATACCTATAATAATTAGATTAAATCTGATGAGAAAGCCCATAGCTATTTGATAGCATCCATGTCTGAGGTTCTTGCTGCATAGCATGAGCCTATGGCGACAGCATCAATGATTATGCAGTCATTACAGAACATGTTTGGGCAACCTTCAGACCGGCAACAACATGAGGCAATTGCCTCTGTATTGATCGCTAGAATGAAGGAAGACACATCAGTCCGAGACCATGTGTTAAGGATGATGGCTCATCTTAATATGGCTGAAACCCATGGTACACATATTAATGTGCAAAGCCAGGTGACAATGATCATGGAAACCCTTCCGAAGAGTTTCCCACAGTTTAAGAGCATCTGTTCTATGAACAAGTTGACTTTCACATTGACTGAACTGCTGAATGAGCTCACCAATTACGAGTCCGTTATGAACGGTCCTCGTAGGCCCAATGCTGAGGCAAATGTTGCCGAATCTTCTAAATCTGCAAAGAAGAAGAAGAAAGGAAATTGGAAGGCGAAGGAAAAACCAATGAAAAAGAAGAACAATAAAATCTTCAAATGAACCAATACCAAAGGAAAATATTTCCATTGTGAAAAACAAGGGCATTGGAAAAGGAATTGTCCAAAATACCTTGCAGAGCTTAAAGAGAATAATAATACAGGTAAATATGATTTATTTGTCATTGAGTCTCTTTTTGTGGAGGATGATAAATCCATATGAATTGTTGATTCTGGTGCCACTAACCATGTTTGTTGTTCTTTGCAGCTACTTGACTCATGGAGGGACCTTACTGAAGGTAGCTTTACCATGAGAGTTGGGACATGGGATGTTGTTTCAGCAAGAGCAGTGGGAGTTTCAAATTTGAATTTTAATAAAAGTTATTTATGTTTGAATGGTGTGCTATATATTCCTGGTTTTCGTAGGAATTTGATTTCTGTAACAAAACTTATGGAATGTGGTTTTTATGTTTCGTTTAATAATAATTCAGTTATTATTAGTAGAAATGGATTAAATATATGCACTGGAAACTCCAAAAATAATCTATATGTATTAAGGCCGTTAATGCATGAATCACTGCTTAATACTGAAATGTTTAAGATTGAAAGATCTAAAACTAAACGGCAAAAGATTTCTCATGATGATACCTATTTATGGCACCTTAGACTTAGTCACATTAACCTTGACCGGATAGATAGACTAATTAAGAACGAAGTTTTAAATCAGTTAAAACTTGGTACTTTACCTGTCTGCGAATCATGTCTAGAAGGAAAAATGACCAAGAGACCTTTCATTGGAAAATGGATAAGAGCCAAAAAAACTCTTGAGCTAATACAAAAGTATGGAGGAGCATTAAGAAATCTTGTATTGCTGACTCCACCATGAAGGCTGAATATGTAGCAGCTTGTGAAGCAGCTAAGGAAGCAGTCTGGCTCAGTAAGTTCTTGACAGATCTGGAAGTTGTTCCAGATATGGATAAACCACTCACACTTTATTGCGATAATAGTAGTGCGGTGGCGAACTCCAAAGAACCAAGAAGCCACAAGAGGGGTAAGCATATTGAGAGGAAATATCACCTCATCAGGGAGATAGTGCATAGATGAGATGTCACTGTCACGCAGATTCCATCCGCAGACAACCTGGCTGATCCGTTTACAAAGACTTTATCGGCTAAAGTATTTGAAGGTCACCTAAATGGCTTAGGATTATATGACATGTCTCATTTGCTCTAGTCCAAGTGGGAGATTATTGGGATTTATGTCCTAGAGCTTCATGTATTGTAAACAGAATTGATTTTTGTAATAATAATAAATGCATTATTCATTTTATCAAAGTTGTATGATTTATATCGCATATTGTCCAATTGTCTTGTTTACCTTGATTACCCTTGTACCTTTAGACTTAGTGTATGTTTGATGCACAAGAGGATTTAAGTCTAAAGTTAGTAATCTAAATAGTCCATCGAGAGCGAACAATGAGGGTACTTTGTTTGTGGTTTATCTATTGCTGCGGTCAATTCTATACTTGTATGACGATCTTGATCCGGGATCGTTCATGTAGTGACATGGGAATGGAGGTACCTTGTATGATAAGATCATATAGAACTGGACTCAGATAAATACGAATTTCTGTTAATATCCGTTAACCAAAGAAATTCATTTTATCTAATAGATGGTCATTTATGGATTCGATCTTAATCCTGAGTGTATTACGAACTCCTGCATGACAGGCTATGTCCTTTGATTTACTATGGTGAGGTTGGTGTTGCATTCCCGGCCAATAACTACGTATTTTGGGGATATGGTTTGGTATGTAGCTGGGAACGTTTTACATAGATATGGAATTCACTCATTCTTACGAGAAGCAGATGGATATCTTTTTTAAGAGTTGATTCGGGACTTGAACAATTTGAGCGCTCAATTTTTCTATTACGAATAGAAAGTATTTTATATTCATAATTATTATGAATTAATTGTTCATTATAGAATCAATGGTGCTTAAGAGATAAAATATTTAGAGGGGTTTAACGGACTTATGACCCGGCTCTATTTATGAGATATTCGTGAAGGGCTATATCCATATGTAATGACTATATCGATAGACACCGAAAATGTTCGGTTTACTTAATCCATCTACGGTAACGAGAGTTCAACTTCGAGTTTTTAGTGGAATAATGCAGAGTTAATAATTCGTAATATTTGATTAAAGAGTTTAATTAATATTTCGAAAATATTGGAGCTCGGAACCGTAGGTCCATTTGGTCCATGTGCTAGCTCGATTAACTGTAGCAAACCTAATATAATTAGATTGTCTAACTATATGCTCACATCATATTTATTTATATATTATTAATAAGATTAATAATATTTATTGTCACAAATGAAAACTATGTTAAATTAGTTTAGCTTAATGTTTTCTAGAATTATTTGATTATGAGATAATCAAGTCTTGATTATGAGATAATCAAGTTAGTAATAATTATGAGATAATTACTACAACATGATTGAAGGTAAATAAATCATTATTAATATATTGATTTTTATTTACCATTGGAGGCAAAGCCATATGGCTTACCATGTCATTCAATCAATTATGTCTATTAGGTGGCTTGGATACACCTAATAGTTTTGTCATTAGCTAATGAATTTTATGCTTTGGTATGGCCTCCACATTTATGTGTTTGCCATTGAAAGAAAGCATTGAATGCTTAATGACAAAGCCATTGTCTTTAGCTTAACGTTTATTATACTTTGGTATGTCATTCACATTTTTGTGTTGGCCATTGAAAGAAAGCATTAGATGCTTAATGACAAGGTTAGTTGGCTTGTGTAAGAGAATATAATCTCTACCATTTCTCTCACTTCCTAAGGTTAACACTTTGCATTCATTCACACAATTGTTGTGAGAAAAGATTTGAGAGAAAATAGAGAGAGTTCTAGCATTCACAAGTTTTGTGAAATTCCTAAAGCCAAACACCATTTTGACATCTTAAATCTCTAAATAGTTTAGAGGTTTAATCTTTGTGAGTGAAGCCCATACTTCGATTTGTTGGTTTCGAGTCATAGTTCGGAAGATCGAGTGGTTGATCCAAGTGTTGGACACCAAAGGATTGATCTTGGCTACTACAATAAAAGGAGAAGGCAAAGAAAATTTTGAAGATCCATACCAGACCCGGTGCCGTCATAAGTAACTTCCGTTGCGTTAAGGAAAGTCGTTTCCTACACCTCTATGTTTCAAACCCGTGATGTTGACAAATATTCAACATCTCTTTAAATCTCTCCCAATATTGGTAAAGTGTTTCCCCTGACTCTTGTGTGAAAGTAGTGATTCTCATCTTAAATGAGTTTGTCCTGTGAGGAGGAATGAATTTTTTCAGAATTTGTTCTTGCAAATCATCTCATGTTCTAATGGATCCTGGCCTAAGGTTTTGCAGCCAAATTTTAGTTATATCCTTTAACGAAAAGAGAGAAAACTTGAGTCGAATTATATTAATACTGCAATTTTGATATGTGAAAGTATTACATACATCTTCAAATTCCTTTAAGTGCTGATAAAGATTTTATGGTTCTAGACTGTAGAATGTGGGTAAATGTTAGATGACACTTGATTTAAAATTGAAACGTGATACATCTGAGGGGAAAGTAATGCAAGATGATGATATTGTCCTAGTGGGATTCATGAATCCTTTGAGAGTCATAGGCTGATTAAAATTGACATACTGAGACTCACATTCTACTTGATCAACTGGATTTTCATCTCGGCCAGATGGGTTTTCATTTCGGTTCTCGGCCATTTTAACTGACGGTGAAGGTGATGAAGACTCTCTATTTAATCTACCGCTAGATGATCGAGACCAATATCTCAAACAACCTAAATGCAGGCTATATGCTAAAATTTAAATATGCAAATGAAAAACTTACGAAAAGAAGAAAAAAAATAAACAAGTGAAAAAAATAAAAATAAAAATAAAGATAAATGATAAGGGAAAAAATATGGATTTATTTAGGATCAATTAGGACATTTGATTCTACACAACTTTAAAAAAAATGAGATGCATAAAATAAAAAAAAAAAGAAAAAAATACAAGGATGTTAAATTATTATTCTATCTACTAAATTATATTCACCGACAACGGCGCCAAAAGCTTGGCACACTCACAAAGTAGTTTTTTACTCCCAAATATAAGAGCGTCGAAGTAATAAAATAACCCGATAAGTTCGGGGTCGGTCCACATGGAATAAATTTAATGAAATAAAATAATAATTCGAATGAAAATAAAAAGATTTAATTGTTTGAACTGATTGCCAATTTTAAATTTGACTGCAACAATAAAATAAAATATTGTAGTTAGGAGATCCACTTTTAATATTTCAAATATAGAAAAATCTTACTTGTTATAATATATAAATTGTCATTATTACCTTGTTAATTTACTTCAAGAATTAATTATGCCAAAACATATAAAACCAGCCATAAAGACGGTGATAATATTTGTCTATAACAAATCCAGTTAGGTACTCAATTATGCCAAATAAATAAAACCAGCCATAAAGGCGGTGATAAAATTTGTCAATAATTAATCTAGATTTAAATTACTCTCTCATATAATATGAGGTAAAATATTAATTGTGCCAACCAAGATTGATTGTCTACAGAGAATCAAGACACTCGCAAATATAAGAGAATATTAAATATTAGTTTTCATATTACAATTCATATATTATAATCTAAGTAAGATTAATTTATATTCTTCATATTTAGAGTTTCACCCTTTACCCCAATAGAATTGAATTAGCTACTCATGCTTTGAATAAAAACACACATAATTTATTACCGAAAGAAAAACATATTACAAGAAATAAAACATACAAGACAATTCTTCCAAATTCTTCAAGAGAGAAAATGAAATAAGCATGAAAAAAATGAGAGGTGAGCACCTCTATTTATAATAGAAGTGCCCATCTCTCAATTATTAATTACAACTTTCCAAATCAAATACAAATAATAAACTTTTACTAATTTATTTTTTTCTTTTTTTGACTTTTTCTTTATTTTTGTTGATCATTTTGCAAATATTTATCACAATCTACCTAAAGATGGATTGTGACATTTCAAATTTATTTTTTATTCTTTTATTTTTTTATTTTTACTTTATTTTTTAATAATTAAAATTATATGCAACACACATTGATTTCTTCACCAATTTTGATTTTGCAAAACCTCATAATTAGAAAATCTTATAAAGAGTTAAGTTGTAGATATTTGAGTATTTTTTCATCTGGAACTGGAATCGCCTCAATCCGATATCAGAGTAAAAAGTTATGGTCAAATAACGAAAAGTACGCAAAATTGAAATTTCCGAAATTATACACTATTAGAACGTCATTTCAAGTTTCTGGCCTCCAAAATCCAGTGTCACTATTATCCAAATTATTATTTTACCTACATAAATTTAATTATTATTTCACAAATGTGCTAAAATAAGGAGATTAATGAAACTATAAGTGTAAAATGATTACTTTCTCGTTATTAAATGTACACTTTTTAGTATCAAATAGACCTCTCCCAAATCTTTCATTTGGAATTGGTTAGCTAGCCAGTATTTCACGTCCGATAATATTTTTACATCATTCCCAATGAGTAAAATATCATTGATGTACAAAATGAGAAAAATCACATTTCCTTCAATGACGCGCTTGTATACACAAGGCTCATCGACGTTCTGCTCAAAATTATAAGACTTGATCATGGTATCAAATCTTATGTTTCAAGATCGAGATGCTTGTTTGAGTCCATAAATGGACCTTTGCAGCTTGCAAACTTTTTGCTCTTGACCTTGGGTTACGAACCCATCTAGTTGTACCATATAGATACAATCATCAAAATTACCATTCAAGAATGCAGTCTTGAATTCCATATGTAAGATCTCATAGTCATAATATACGTCAATGGAGAGAGTAGTGCATATGGATTTTAGCATGGCTATTGGCGAGAAAGTCTCCTCATAGTCGACTCTCTCTTGCAGGGTATAACCTTTGGCCACTAGCCTAGCATTGAAAGTTTGTACCTTCCCATATGATCCCTTCTTTCTCTTGTAGGTCCACTTGTAACCTATGAGTTTTACCCCACAGGTTGGCCTATAAGTTCTCATAATGAATTGGAGTATATCGACTCCATCTCGAGGTTCATGGCTTTGAGCCATTTATTTTTATCAGAATCATCCATTGCACTATGATAGTTCAATGGATCATCTACACCATCACTGGATGCGACAACTTGTGCATCTCCAACTCCTAGATAGCGATCAGGTTGTCGTACAACCCTCCCACTGTGTCTAGGCGACATATCATTATGATATACTTGCATCTGACGCTCAGATGTCAAAGGTGTTATGTTTCTGTCAACTATTGTTGATGATAGTGTGCTGGTCGAACCAGCATGTAACTCCTCGAGTAACACTTTACTTCGAGGTTTGAACTCCCTCATATAACCCTTCTCAAGAAATATAGCGTTTGTCGACATAAACACTTTATTATATTTCTGACTATAAAAGAACTCACCCCTAATCTCCTTAGGATAGCTTATAAATAGACACATATGAGAATGTGGCTCCAACTTTATAGTCTTATTCTTCAGCACATGTGCTGAACACCCCCATATGCGGAAATGTCGTAAACTAGCTTTACGGCTATTCCAAGACTCTAAGGGAGTCTTAGGTATTGGAGTTGGTGCTTGGAGCCCCTATCCGAATAATATATTGTACAATATATTTTATTATTTATTAATAAAATAACTAAATTTTCATTTCAATCTTATTAATGGTAATGTCATTTCACATATTAGATTGATATTTATATATATAAGAATATGCTGAGAATGACATCGACCTTAGAATAATTATGTAGTAATATAGGACACTAGGTGGTCAGACATTGAGATATTATTACTATTATAAAATATTTTAAAGTAAATATTCCTAGTCGTTGGTTTTGGAATACGGTCGAATTCCTATAACCTAAAAGACTAACACATGTCTTATATTGAAATTGGTGTTCCAATAGTTTAACTCGATGTAACATGAGCAAGAGAAGCTCGTATAGACACATGGACATTAGTTGGAGCGAATACTGAATGACTCACGGATGATTCCTAATAGTTGGAAGTACACACCACCGTCAATAGGAATCTCATCGAGTCGAGTAGCATATGTGATCCTTTGATTATAGGATATCATTGATTTTGTGTGGTCCTCCACAATTTGATGCCATATATATCATAAACCTTTCATGGTCTGACCGCTAGATGTTCATTGGGTGTACACCGATACACTCGTTAATCAAGTGCATATCAAGAAAGGATCTTTCGGGTCGTAGGTGTGTTGGGGTTTTCGGCAAAGGGTGCGACAGAAGCGCTGTTCGGGCGAAATCGTAATTTTAAAATTGTTTAAATTACTGAATAAATTATTCAATATTTAATATGAATAATTCATTCATATTTCACCTAAACATATTTATTCGATAACAAATAACGACATAAATAGTTGAGAAACATCGCGAAACTTTTACGAAAATATTTTTCCGCAAAATGGCATAAAACACGTTTTTGACCGAACCGACTACCCAATACACATGACGGCTAGGTCAGCCCCAATAGTATTAGGACATTTCATGGGCTGCCCAAACAGTGACAAATTCACTGTTTGGACAGCCGTCACCCGGTTGGCTCAAAAGTCACCCGGTAACGCCGTTTTTCGCCGTTTTCAACTCCGAAATAATTTCCGGCAATTGTTCCAACGTCCAAAACACATCCAATACATTCAAATGACTTCAGTTTTCATCACAAACGACCCAGTTTTCAAGATCTGATTTTGCAACAAAAATTATCAATTTTTCATGCTTTAATCCAACTTTTTCAACATTAATCTAATTAATCAAAACACCAATCAAAGTCACCACACATGAACCACCCAAGAATAATTCTAGGCATTACAAGAGTGGTCATAACACTCTAGAATAACAACTTATCATCAAATGAACAAATTGGATAAATATTACAATAATAGCACCCAAAACACTTCACACATGCATCATCACTTCCATATCCATCCACCAAAACCAAAAGCCCCAATTTTAAGAAACAAAGGAACCCTAGAACTATTCTAACAATTCAAGAAAACAAGAAACTAATTTCCAAGCTTACGGTTGTAGAAGATTACCTTTAATATCTTGATTTCCTAAGCTTTTTCTTGAATTTTCCTTCATTTTCTTAATGATTTGATCAAACAAATCTTAGGGTTATTTATTTCTTATGTTTCGTCCATAGTAGAAGATAATAGAAAAAGAAATAAATTTTTTACTTTAAAATGAAGTTGCCGACTTTACTATGGGCATTTTTATCCATTTACAAAATTTAATCCAATTAAATAACATTAAGCTTTTTTGGTAGCAAATCAAATTTGTACACATTTAGCTTAATTAAATCATGCCATGTGTTTCAATAATAATTAAATATATTTCATAACATCTATGAAACATGGATATTATTTAACTATTCAAATATTTAACAATTAAATATCTAAATCATTAATTAATATAATTATTATATATATGTATTTTTCTTTACATTAAATAACAAATACATATATTTATGGCATGTGTCAAAGTCTCATTTGACAATTAATTAATATGTATCAAATCGAATTTTGTATCAAATACAAATACACAATAATTACTAATGGCCAAAATCCTCTAATGCATGTGTTATCGTTTTACCGATTAAACGATTCGAATTAACTCATTTAATCCGATAAAGTATTATGACTAATTCATATTATTCATAATGCGTTGCCCAAGTGCTCAATGAGTACATTTCATATTGTGGGACTCTCCAAGTTTAGGTTTATCTGTCACGAAATCCAATTTTGTGTCCATAATTCACCTACTCATGAATTATGACGACCACAGATAATCTCGCTAAACTATGTAAGTCGAGGTCATTGCATACGTATAATCCCTCCGTCACAGGCTATCCATATTATACATGAGATATAGATAAAAAAAAGTCAAATCTTTTTGGTATAATATAGTCGACTTTCAATTTACCATCTCTAAATAACAATCGGAACTGATTTCCGAAGTTATACCACGACCATGGATTTACTAGATCACAAACACGTGTAGAATGTATATGCCCTGTACACAGGACTGGCGGATTCTATCTTGATACGCACTGGATATCATGAGCATCAGTCCACACCCAACGAACAAGCGGATGTCTGATCATGAAAAGATCGGTGACGTGACTGCCATCAAAGTGTGGAGGATAACTCATATATCCACTGTGGTATCTGAAGTAGAAGCACCAATATGCTCGCTCAACTCGAGAACATTTTTATTGACGTTGGTGTACCATATATTAGGAAATCTTCAGTGAGTCATTCAGTTTTTATTAAATAAACACCTACATATCTATACGAGTGTAGGCATTGCATTTTCGCATGTGAAACCCGATGATGAGTCTCAATTGGAGGCACTACCTTTTTAGCTAAGGATATTGCGGGAAACGGAGGTCGGAAGGGGAAATTCGGAATAAGTATGTCATCAAGTTCATTCCACAAGTTCACTGTCTTCGTTGGTGCTGCGTTCGTTACTTCGTTCGAACCTCGTGCAGATTGCGGACGTTTGTGCCACGTTCTAATTGGCGTTCGAACGGAGTCGGTGTTTCTGGTTTTGCTGCTAGCCTCGCACCCCAGCCCATTTAGCCCCCCAAAGCCCATAAAACACATCCCAAATTAAATAAATAAATATTAATTTAAACATTAAACATTAAATAAAACATTTACCAAACTTAAACTAAAATCATGCCTAATAAATAAATTGAATATATTATATACTAAAACTAAAAAGAAGATATACCTAATTAAAATCAATCCTAACCAATTAAAGCCAATCATATATTTGACTTCCTAATCTAATAAGATAATTACCAATCTAAAATATTTGTATTCCTAAACCAACACAAATTAAATATTACAACTTCCTAATTTAAAATATTTTGTCCCCCCTCAATCTTCTGTATGCCTTTCTTGGAAATCCTAATTGAATACCAAAATCCTTTCCTTGTGAGACAAGGGCAACCCCTAGCTCTCTTCTATATAACATGCACTAACCTAGCCACTTTTTCTCTAGACTCTCTAAGGCACGCCTAAGATAAAGAAAAACACTTGACATATACACAAAAAGAGAACAAAGAGCCCCAACCATCTCCTCCATAGCCGAATCCACCACAAACAACTATCCTCCATAGCCGAATCCAAAAACACTCCCCTCCTTCACCGAGAACACATTCCCTTAATCACCTTAAAAACACAGCAGCCTAAACCACTTCCCAAACAGTCCCTAAGATCCTTAAAACAGACATAAAATACACTTACATCCTTGAAATAACCACACAAAACCACACCAAAAAGAAACACAGAACAGTCCACCAAGAACACCAAAACAGTCCACAAACAGTAAGTAGAGGACACAGGAGGAAAAAACAAGCAAAACCACAAGGAAACGGCAGAAAAACGGAGTCGGAACAGTAGCTTGAGCGGCCGAACAGCGAAGGAAGAGGCAAACCAGTGAACCAGAAAAGTTACGGAGCTTACCACCCCCCCCTTCGATTTTTGTGAAACGTGAGTCCGAGAGACAGCTTAAAAGGTTAGACCTGAGGGTATCGTTTACACTTATTCTTATTTAATTTCTGGTCATTTATTTTGATTATATTTAGTATTTGTGGCATTTGTTGTGTGTATGATTGTGGTCGTGGGTATTGGATGAATGGAAGAGTGTTGTCTCTTGTGGTATATAGGATGGAAACCCAGACGTAAATTCCGTAGCCGAATCCGAATGGACGGTAGTGCGGTCTGTACTTGGGACACAACTCCACGTACCACTTGAGTAAACGACACATTCTCTTGTTTTGTGTTGCTTTGGGTATATTTATTTCTCGTCATTTAAATTTTGTATGTTGCTTATTCCCGTATGATACGATCGAGTGCATGGGCTTAGTAAGTGCAATGAAAGGTCCCCTAATTGGAAGGGTTAAAATCCTTCACCACGATGCTCTGTCGCACCGATTGATGTGTGTTCGGTTGAATGCGAGATACGTTCAATCGAGCATACTTAGTTTGATATGATTGTCTTTGTTTCGTATGCATGATTCAACCGAGCGCATGGGCTTAGAAGTGTGATGTGAGATCCCCAATGGGGAGGGGCTAAAGCCCTTTACCACGATGCTTTGCCGCGCCGGTTGATGTGTGTTCGGTTGGATACAAGATACGTTCAATCGGGCACACTATGTTTAATATTATTCTTTTAATTCTTTGTATGCATGATTCAGTCGAGCGCATGGGCTTAGTATGTTGGTCTAAAGGTCCTCTCTTCTAGAGATCAAGAGCCCAAAAGGCCACCTTTACGGCAGTACTTCGCCGCGCCCCTTTATTTTGTCGATTATGTATTGCGTCCCATTTCATGCATCAGGTCTGTTCCCGTTCGAACGCGTTTATGAACGCAACTCGAACGCGCATGTATTTTACCTTGTCATGCATCAGGTCTTATTTATGTTTCGAACGCGTTCACGGACGCCATACGAACGTGAGCATTCTTTCTTTTTTCCGTTCAAACGCGTTCACACAACGCCACACGAACGTAGTATTCTGTTTCATTTCCGTTCGAACGCGTTAACAAACGCCATAACGAACGAGAGCATTCTGTTGTTTCATTCAGTTCCGTTCGAACGCGTTATCAAATGCCATACGAACGCGAACCTTCTGTTTACCGTTCGAACGTGTTTACGAACGCTACACGAACGCTCACCCACTGAACTGAGTCCTCTTCATTAGATTTCATGCATAGTTTTCCTAGTAGCTATCCCACATGTATGAATACAAATATGTCAATGTATTACAATTCATATGCTTATATCATGATAACATTTGAGTATTATTTCTTGCGGTATATCGGATGGAAACCCAGACGTAAATTCCGTAGCCGATTCCGAATGGACGGTAGTGCGGTCTGTACTTGGGATACAATTCCACGTACCACTTGGAAAAGTGCCCATATGTGTGCTTGTATAGTTAATATGTGTGCTTGTGTTTTCTTGAGTGTAATATGCCAATGAAGTTGTATGTTCGTTGCTACTTTGATATATTTTAAGCATGTAATGTTAGATGTGAGATATATGTGAAATGTGTCATAAGTTTTTATTTTGTGTATGGGAATTTAGAAGCATGATACTCTTGGAAATAAGTGTTACTTAAGCTTGATTAAATTATTACATAAATCCTTTCATTATTACAAGTGACATGAGTAAGGGACCATTCCGAACCCAACGGTTTGAGGTCTTCCCTTGCGAGGGGTGAGTGCGGCCTTAAATCTTTATCCCGGTTCACACCGGGTGGCGACTCCATGTTATTTCGTACTTCCCAACTAGGCCGCGAGCCTAGAAATAGTGTCGCCCAGTTTCTGTGTTCCCACAGTCTGGCGACTCCACTGGGGATAGAGATTGGCCCCGAAATATTGTCTTGTAATGTTGGATTTATGTTTTAATTGACCATGTCTATAGTGGATAAAGTGGGGTTTAATCAAGGGCACTTTGAGGCTAGGTAATGGTTTGGTGTCTTCCTTCACTCACTACCTTTCTAGAAGGAAAAGCTGTGAGGACACCTATATGGCCATCTACTCGTAGCCTTTTGTGATGGACTAATTTGGAGGACTCGTTGTTTATTCCTGACACCAAGCGATAAGAGCCTAAGAGGCTTGGGTATTTTAAGTGAGCCTCGCTCCACCTTCCCTCTGGGGAATCTACAACGGGAAATCCATTGACAGTCCGTCACAACACCATAGCTCATTGGCACGTACCTTAGTGTATAAAAAGGGGTGCGCTCACTTGGTCGCTCGAACCCTTGAGTGGGGAGACCTAGTTGTGGGCCATCCTTCGCCGTGAGAGCCTTTGTCCATACTCTTGCAAATCCACCCATAGACCGGTTTGTATGGTTAAAGTAACAATTATTTCTTGAGAATGTGCTTGTGGACCATCCTCATTTGGATGCAGTTGGACTATTGTCATAAATCGGGCTTGCTGGGCCATTAAAAAGGGGGCAGTGGCTTAATTTCTGTAAGTGACGGTAGGACTTTAGGCCCAAGGCTTCTGAAATGTTGATAGGCCATTATGTAAAAATTATTATGTCATGTTTGCATTATCCTCCTTCTATGCTTGTGTTTAGGAACATCATCGTTTGGGATCCATTTGGACCATTTGTCATGGATATGGGCTTGTTGGGGCCATTTAAACTGGGACAATGATGTATTCCATGACTATTGGCCCAAAGGCGTCTAAGTGTGTGTGGGCCACCTTGTGCTTGTGTTCGGAATATTATCATTTGGATTTAGTTGGGCTCTTTGCCATAAGACATGAACTCGTTGGGCCATTTAAACTGGGACGGGTTCACTCTTATGACAGTTGTCCCAAAAGCTTCTAAAATGATAATAGGCCGATTTGTTTTGGAATTTCATTTTAATTTAGTATGTTATATGTTACATGCATCTCATGCACCTCATGCATACATATATCATGTTAACACCGTCTATGTCTCAAAAGACAACATAGGTACCGTTTGGGTTAGAGAATGGACAAGGCTCACTAAAAGAACAAGTATGAGTGAATCCGATAATGAGGTGTCCCGTATGGATCAGTTAGAGAACAGTCTCACCAAAGTCACTGAACAGTTGCAGGCTTTGACTACTGCTGTGGCTGGTATAGCCGGGTCTCGTGCTGGGGGTTTTCTGGGGATGCAAGGCAAGAGGAACCTCCAAACGATTGGGGGATGATACCCCCACTTTTGATGATGATATGGCAGAGTATGCAGCGGGCAGAGTATCTGGGTCTCAGGCAGAGTTACAGAAACTTCGGGATCAGGTTGAGTCGGTTACCCGCAAGATGAGGGGTAAGAATGAAGATTTGCTGGATTACGACACACTGACTTTCGAGGAACAGTTGCCGGCACAATTCAAGATGCCAGATATGGCTAAGTTTAACGGGAATGAGGATCCGAGGGTGCATCTCCGACAATTGTATCAGTCATGAGTTCAGTTGGCTTATCTCACCGCCAAGTGCAGAAAATGTTTGGAATGTCGCTTGAAGGAGCTCCCGTGGGTATGGTACCACACAGTTTTGGAGAAGAAAGTGAAGGAAGATTGGAGAGAGTTGGCCGATGCTTTCCTGAAGCAATATTCACTGTCACTGACTTGGAGATCGATCTGTCACTCCGTGATCTGGAGAATGTTAAGCAGCAAAAGCGGAAGAGAGTTTAAGGAGTATGTGGACCGGTGGAGGGGTCAGTTATTGAAAATGCAGACTAACCTTCGGAGAAGGATCAGATCAAGATGATTATCAAGGGCACCAAGCCCTCCATTTACAGCAAGTTGAGGAGGATGACCTCCATGATTGCAGACTTTCGGCAGTTGAGGGAAACTGTCATGGATATTGAGGAAGAAGAGGCCGAGAATGAGAAAATTCTATGGTCTGAACAGGAGGCCCATTGGGGGAACATCGGGAACAAAGCCCGTTTCTGCTGAAATTGCCGCTATCTGGAACAGGCAGTTTTCCAACTTGGGAAGGCCCCTGTCCAAGGTGCTAGAGAAATTGAAGAGGCAAGGGCTCTTAAAACCCCTGGATGCCAAACCATTACCCAATCCTCTACCATCACACTATAACCTAAGCCTTTACTGTCACTTCCACCAACAAAAAGGCCATGATACCGACAATGCGCCCGACTCCGCCATGAAATCCAAGACCTGATAGACTCCAAAAATACCAAACCTAACCCAAAACAGAACAGCCTGACACACACAGAAACCCTTACCCAACTACCGTGCCGTACCACCACCAGCCTATATGATCAATTCTGGCCTCCCAGAAGACCTTGTCCTGAAATCCTTTCACCCTCAAGCCTTTTGCCTTGGAAATCTGGGATAGTACTAGTGAAGATGAGTTTTGAGCAGAAAAGAAACTTTTGGCTTGATTTCTCTAGCAGTGATGAGGAAGAAGTAAGGGGAATGACACGTAGCGGTCGTTTTTACAATGATACGGCGGAAAAGGGTAAGGAAGCTTTGAGAGATGGTAGAGAAGTGGTTGAGACTGCAGAAAATACTGAAGGGGATATCGTGCTGAGGCAATTGAGGAAGACTAGAGCACAAGTGAGTATCTGGGAACTGTTATGTGCATCTCGGGAGCATAGGCAGGCTATGGTTGAGGCCTTGAGCAAGATTGTGGTACCGAGAAATGCCAACCCCGCAATGTTTGTTGGGTCGGTTCGGAAAGAAGCTTTGCAGATATCCTTTTCTGAGGATGAACTCCCGGTGGAAGGAAGGAATCATAACAGGCCTCTATTTATCAGGGCCGGGGTGAGGGGCAAGAAAACTTCATGTGTGATGGTGGATGATGGTTCGTCCATCAATGTGTGCCCGTTGAAAATTCTGGCAAGATTGGGTATGAAAGCAACAGACTTGGACCCCTCCAGTATGACTATTAAAGCTTATGATGACAGTAAAAGGGGAGTTGAGGGTACCTTGTGGCTATGGTCAAGGTAAGGCCGATTGGAGATGAGGTTGAGTTCACGGTGCTGGACATCCCAGCCACTTTTGCCTTATTGTTGGGGAAGGCCTGGTTTCACAACTTGGGGGCGTGTGCCTTCCACTTGCATCATATGATCAAATTCCCGTATGAGGGAGAAGTTGTTTACCGTCCGGGCTGAGTTTCGATAATACCGTGGCTGCCTTGGAGACAACCTTTCACGAGGTTTCAGGTGTCAGCTACTTTCGAGGAATGGGTGGATCCTAGGGTGGCTAGGATTATGGAGAAGATGAAGTTTGAGCCGGGAAAAGGTTCAAATTGCCGGATTTCAGAGGACAGACTACTCGGAAGGGTTGGGGTACAAATCTGACGAAGAAAACCCAAGGTCAAGAAAAAGGCCTGAGACTGATGGAGTGCTTTGTGAAAGCTTCAGGATATCAAGGGAGCCTGAACCTGTGGAAGTCAATGGGATTGTGGTACCTGGGTTGAGATCTTCCAGGATTTGTTGGGTGAGAAGCCACTGACTGAAAAGCTGTAGAAGCAGAGATTTGGGCAAAGAATTGATGAAGTTAGAGAGCCTGACTCTGGAAGAGGATTAGAAGCCTGAGGAAGACCTGTTTGCAAAGGAAGAAGTGTCTATAGATGAGGAAGGCATTTACCTTCTAACTTGTTTGAATGTACTTCCGCATTATCCAATAATAAAGACATTTCTTTTGCTTACTTGCCTGAGTCATTTCCATTTACCTTGCATGAATCAAGCATATTTGACATCAGCTCAGCCAGAACCATTGCATTTAACTTGGGTACCTTGAGAACCCAAAGAAATTTTGATTACAAGTGAAGTAACCTCCGAAGAGAGGAGAAACTAGAAGAAGTGTTGGTCAGATATGCCAAAGTATTTGCTTGGTCCAATGAGGACATGACTGGGGTAGACAGAAACATTGCCCAGCACACAATACCACATATCCAATATGAAGCCAGTAAAACAAAAACTCCGATGGATGAGACCGGAATGGGCTGAGAAAGTCAGAGAGAAGTTCAAAACAGATATATGTGGGGTTCCTGGAAGTAGTAAAGTATCCTGAATGGTTGGCTAACATAGTACCGGGTACCAGAAGAAAGATGGGAAGGTCAGAATGTGTGTAGACTACAGAGATCTCAATAAAGCTTGTCCGAAAGATGATTTCCCTTTGCCGCATATAGATGTTCTGGTTGATAGCGCGGCTTTATCCGCTATGTATTCGTTTGCAGATGGGTTTTTCAGGTTACAATCAGGTTCTCATGGCTGAGGAAGATAAACATAAGACATCATTTGTTACCGAGTGGGGCACTTATTGTTACAAGGTAATGCCGTTTGGGCTTAAGAATGTGGGAGCTACTTATCACGGATGCCACTACACTTTTCCATGACTTGATGCACAAAGAGATTGAGGTGTATGTGGATGACATGATGGTGAAATCAGAGACAAGAGTTGGGCATATTGAGGCATTGGAAAGGGTTCCTTCAGAGAGTTGACAGATATAACCTGCGGCTAACCCCAAAAAATGTGTGTTTGGGGTGACATCAGGGAAATTGCTTGGTCATACAGTGGGAATGAATGCGGAATAGAGTAGTAGACTCCGAAAAGATCAAGGCAATCACAGAAATGCCTGCACAGAGACAAAAAAAGGAAGTCAGAGCATTCTTGGGGAAGATTCAATACATCAGTCGGTTTATTGCCAAGTTGACATCGATATCGTATGTGAGCCTATCTTCAAACTGTTGAAAAAGATCAGCCAGTGAGATGGATGAACAATGTCAGACCGCCTTCGACAGAATCAGAGAGTACTTGGTAAAGCCACCTGTATTGAAAACCTCGCGAGGCCAGACGACGGGCATACCTTGTATTGTATTTGGCTATAGAATCAGAAGCACTGGGGGCTATGATGGTACAGACAGACAAGATGGAAACAGGGGTAGAACATGCAGTGTATTATGTGAGTAAGAAGTGCTTCCGTTGCAGTGTTCCGTATGAGGCCGGTTCAGAAGTTGAGAAGATCTGTCTTGCATGGTATGGGCTTTCCAGAAAGTTGCGACATTATTTCCAGTCTTACAAGATCCAGGTGTTTGGCAAAGGAGAATTCTCTGAAATATTCATTCATTTCCTTCACCCCTTCACTAGTGGGAAAACTGGCCGATGGTTGGTGTTGTTGACAGAGTTTTGACATTGAGTATCTCACCTCCAAAGTGATCAAGGGACGAGCAGTAGCGAGTTTGCTGCATTGCAACCTGTTGAGGGGGATCAATATAAGTTTGAGTTTCCAGATGAAGAGATCCAAGCAATAACAATTCAGATGGAAGATGTATTTTGACGGGCAGTGAATTACAAGGGAGCCGGAATCGGGATCGTGATAGTGACCCATGAGGGAGAGAACTTTGCCTTGGCCAAGAGGTTGACATTCAGATGACTAACAACATGGCCGAGTATGAAGGATGTGCTTTTGGTTTGACAGCATTAATAGCCTGAAGGCCGGGAGTGTGGAAGTCTACTACGGAGATTCTATGTTGGTAGTCCAGCAGATGCGAGGAGAAGGGAATTGAAGAGGAACGGTTGAAGCGTTATCTTTTTCACCTCAGAAAATTGGCACAGGTTATCCCCGAGTGTAAGTTTTCAGCACTTACCGAGAGAAGAGAATCAGATGGCAGATGCATTGGCTACACTAGCAGCGACTTGGGAAAATCCAGAGAAGTTAGTGATGAGACCATTGATACTGACAACAGCAAGTAAACCTGTTTATGAGACAGAAAGAATTCTGGAAGTTGAGGTTGACGACGGTAAACCTTGGTAATGTAATGACATTCAGAGGTATCTGGAACATGGTGAATTCCCGGGGAGGGGCGGCAGAAAAGACAGAATAGTCATTCAAGTTAGCTTCCCAGTATGTGACTTTGAAAGGGGAACTGTACAAAGAGGCAGGCAAACGGTATTCAGTTGAAGTGTTTAAGAAAAGAAGAAGCTCAGCATGTAATGAATGGAAGAAATACACGCCGGGGTATGTGGTCCGCACATGAACGGGTTGAATCTGTCCCGCAAGATAGTGAGAAGAGTGTGTTTATTATGTGGTCAACCATGGAAACAGACTGCGCAACGATGGTAAAGCACTGTCACGACTGTCAGTACATGGTAATTTGAATCACTTACCGCACACAGAATTGGCACGGGTTGTCAGAGCCGTGGCCTTTCTCAGGCATGGGGATTGATATGATGGGGGAATTCGACCGAATGCATCAAATGGGCATCGCTTCATAATAGTGGCAGAGTAGATTACTTCTCAAAGTGGGTAAAGCCGAATCATTCCGTAATGTTACACAAGCAAAACAGATGGCAAGGTTTATTAGCTCGGAACCTCATCTGTCGGTATGGTATGCCGTATCATGTAGTGACAGACAACGGGGTCCAGTTTCAAGAGAGACGAAGCAATGTTACAGAGGTACGGGATAGGCCACCACAAGTCATCACCGTACAGGCCGCAGGCAAATGGGGCAGTTGAGGCAGCCAACAAGACTATAAAGACAATTTTAGCCAAGATGATAGAAAATTGCAGAGATTGGGCCGAGAAATTACCGTATGCTTTGTGGGGGTACAGAACATCAGTAAGAACAGCAACAGGGTCTACACCTTACTCCTTGGTCTACGGAATGGAAGCAGTATTGCCAGTAGAAGCGGAATCGGGCACACTATGTTTAATATTATGGCTTTTAATTCTTTGTATGCATGATTCAGTCGAGCGCATGGGCTTAGTATGTTGGTCTAAAGGTCCTCTCTTTGAGAGATCAAGAGCCCCAAAAGGCCACATTTACGGCAGTACTTCGCCGCGCCCCTTTATTTTGTCGATTATGTATTGCGTCCCATTTCATGCATCAGGTCTGTTCCCGTTCGAACGCGTTTATGAACGCAACTCGAACGCGCATGTATTTTGCCTTATCATGCATCAGGTCTTATTTATGTTCGAACGCGTTCACGGACGCCATACGAACGTGAGCATTCTGTTTCATTTCCGTTCAAACGCGTTCACAAACGCCACACGAACGTGAGTATTCTGTTTCATTTCCGTTCGAACGCGTTAACAAACGCCATACGAACGAGAGCATTCTGTTTCATTACCGTTCGAACGTGTTATCAAATGCCATACGAACGCGAACCTTCTGTTTACCGTTCGAACGTGTTTACGAACACTACACGAACGCGCACCCACTGAACTGAGTCCTCTTCATTAGATTTCATGCATAGTTTTCCTAGTAGCTATCTCCACATGTATGAATACAAATATGTCAATGTATTACAATTCATATGCTTATATCATGATAACATTTGAGTATTATTTCTTGCGGTATATCGGATGGAAACCCATACGTAAATTCCGTAGCCGATTCCGAATGGACGGTAGTGCGGTCTGTACTTGGGATACAATTCCACGTACCACTTGGAAAAGTGCCCATATGTGTGCTTGTATGGTTAATATGTGTGCTTGTGTTTTCTTGAATGTAATATGCCAATGAAGTTGTATGTTTGTTGCTACTTTGATATATTTTTAAGCATGCAATGTTAGATGTGAGATATATGTGAAATGTGTGCATAAGTTTTATTTTGTGTATGGGAATTTAGAAGCATGATACTCTTGGAAATAAGTGTTACTTAAGCTTGATTAAATTATTACATAAATCCTTTCATTACAAGTGACATGAGTAAGGGACCATTCCGAACCCAACGGTTTGAGGTCTTCCTTGCGAGGGGTGAGTGCGGCCTTAAATCTTTATCCCGGTTCACACCGGGTGGCGACTCCATGTTATTTCGTACTTCCCAACTAGGCCGCGAGCCTAGAAACAGCGTCGCCCAGTTTCTGTGTTCCCACAACGAGTCTCCCGAGGCTCATGGTTCATTGGGATAAACAACTTATAGTGACACTTCCTAATGTCAATTACAAACTACGTTGTAACTGCGCACTACATTGTAAATCCTAGGGTCTTTGTATAATATACATGTATCACTAAATTAGATTTAGTTTCAATCTAATCATAATTAGATATCTAATCGCAATTAGATCGAATATGTGTATAAAAGACAAAAGGTGCTACCATTAAATAAGTAATATTATGGAAAAATGAATTGTTCGTATTTATGAATCGGACATAAATACGATCCGGATTGACAGTTCGAGCACCAACCCTAACAATGTGTACCATAAGGGGTTCATGTATCTATGTGAATAAGTCACGATTCTTAAGACTTTGGCCAAAGCCGATCACCTAGGGTGGAACGCAATATCAAGATTGGTGTTATGATTAGTTGTAAATAATCGTGGACATATCGACATGAGATGTGCGCATCAGAAACTTGACGTGTAATCTCTATTTCCTAAGCACAACTCGGATAGCCTACGACAGATGGATTGTTAAACATATGTGATGACCTCGACTTGTATAGTTCAGAAAGGTCGTTCGTGTTCTTCTCGAATTCGGAGGTGGCCGAATTGCATACATATAAGCGAGGCTTATATGACGAACGTGTCTGGACTTAGAGAGTCCCACAATATGAAGTGTACTCGTTGAATACTTGGGTAGCTGATAGTTTTTTATGATAATTAATATTTGATATTATAATTATCAACTAAAATAATTAAGTGTTATTGGATAACATTAATTATTTACTTTGACCCAATTGGATTAATCCAAAATCACATAAGGGCTTTGTTGTAATTTCATAAATATTTCTACCACTGGAGGATATTTTGGTAATTACAAATATGTAATAATAGATGTATTTGGCTTGATTTAATTGAATGAAATCAAAGTGGTAGACATATAACTAATCCATTAATTAAACGTTATTTTGATTTAATTGGATTAAATCAAAGTGGTAGACAAAAGTGATTGTAGACACTGGATTTCGTCTTTTGTCCACAATCGAGAAATTGTATGATGAGGTATTAGTGATCCTATAAAACGAAGGTAGAGTAAGTGATGAGCCTCTACCACCGGTGTGGTGGGCGCAGTAGGTGCTCCTACGTAAGAGTTGCAGAAAGGCTCGGGCCCGGTCTGCCCGGCCTGGGGAAAAAAAGTCAGGCTCGAGCTCGGGCCCGACCGAGCTTTCCATTTTTGGCCTGGGCTCGGCCCGACCCAAGATAAAAATAAATATATATATATATATATATTATTATATATATATATATATATTATATATTTAATATGTTTGTAGCATTTTTATTTGTTTGTAGTATTTAAATTGTTAATTTATCGATGAAACTTGTGATTTATTTGTGAATTGTCTTTGCATATAGTGTGAATGTATTTTATATTTGTATGTTTTTATTTTTTTTTAAAAAAAACAGGCCATAAAAAGCTCGGGCCCACGCCCGGCCCGGAAGACACCCGGACCAGGCTTTTCCCGGGCCCGGGCCTTTTTTTCTTTGTCGGGCTCGGGCCGGGCTTATCAAAGCCCGGGCCCGGCTCGGCCCATTGCCACCTTTACTCCTACGCTCAAGTCAGTAATAAAGATGAGCAAAAAGTGAGGGAAAAACAAGGTCTGAAGTTACCTTGACCTATGTGGACTGTCGTGAGGGCGGTGGGCTTATGTTTAGAATGTGGGAGGCTTTGAGAGCTCAAGTAGGATTGCTTAATCTTGGAATTAGGATGCTTCAACTTCCTCCATATAATTTTGAATTATGCTTCCTTTTATAGACTAAAGAATAGTCTTCTAGTTGGAATAGAGGTCGTATTTATGAAGGTGAGGCCTACTAACATGTTAAACAATCTGCTTTCGGTGATGAATCGGCTAATTGTTCAGAGAATAATTAATTCATAATGAGATATTTTTTGGTTGAAGATGGGTTGGAAATTGAATGGGTTGTCGTGTAGGCTTCAATTGGGCCTGAGAAGATAATTGGGTATTTGGCCCAATTTTGGTATGGGCACATTTAAAGGAATTTAGGCTTTATTCGATATTGGCCTGAGATGAAAAGACGATAATGCATTTGGCCCAAATTTGGCTCGTATAGTTTGTCACATACTCTCTAAAGTCAATGAGTCATTGGCTTGGAGAGTTTTCGATGAGTATGTCGTCTGGGGTAAAAATGTAAATATGTCTCGATGTTGCTGTCGTTTGGACTTGTCAAAGTCATACAATGTTGACGAAGCTAAGTACACATATGTGATTATCCTCAGTCGACAGTCCTGAATGTTGATGTTGTTTGGACTTGTTAAAGGTTATATCATTTTGGAGGAACTAAATAAATATCAAGGATGATCCTCAGTCGATCAGATCTGGATGTTAATGTTGCTTGGTCATGTCAAAAGTAACATCGTGTTAATGGAACTAAATAAATATCAAGGATGATCCTCAGTCGACCAGATCTAGATGTTAATTTCGTCTGGACCAGATGAAGGTACAGGTCCTAAACTCGACTCGACATGAGCCATTGGGAATGTTCTCGTCGATTGGACCAGATGAAAGCCAGGATAATCTCCAATCGACTAGTCCTGAGGAGGACCAGTGAAGTCTTCAATGTCGTCTGGACCAAATGAAGGTCTAGGTCTTGAACTTGACTCGACATGAGCCATTGGGAATATTATCGTCGACTGGACCAGATGAAGGCCAGGACAATCTCCAGCCGACTAGTCCAGATGAGGATCATTGGAGTCTTCTATGTCATCCGGACTAGATGAAGGTCCATCTTGATCTTGACTCAACATGAACCATGGGGACTGTTCATGTCGACTAGACCAGATGAAGGCCAGAATAATCTCCAGCCGAGTGGTCCAGAGGAGAACCAAGGGAGTCTTCAATGTCGTCTAGACCAGATGAAGTTCCAGTCTTGAACTCGACTCTACATGAGTCATTGGGGAATGTTCCCGTCGACTAAACCAAATGAAGGCCAGAATAATCTCCAGCTGACTGGTCATAAGGAGGACCATGAGAGTCTTCAATGTCGACTAGATAGATGAAGGTCCATGTCTTGAACTCGACTCGACATGAGTCATTGGAGAATGTTCACGTCGACTGGACTAGATGCAGGCCAAGATTATCTCCAGCCGACTGGTTCTGAGGAGGACCAGGGGTGTCTTCAATATCGTCTAGAACAAAATGAAGGTTCGGGTCTTGAACTTGACTCGACATGAGTCATTTGGGAATGTTCTCATCGATTGGACCAGATGAAGGCCGGGATAATCTCCAACCGACTGGTCATGAGGAAGACCAAGAGAGTCTTCAATTTCATATAGACCAAATGAAGGTCCAGGTCTTGAACTCGACTCGACATAAGTCATTGGGGAATGTTCCCATCGACTGGACCAGATGAAGGTCGAGATTATCTCCAGCCGACTGATTCGGAGGAGGATCATGAGAGTCTTCAATGTCGTCTGGACCAGATGAAGGTCCAGGTTTTGAACTCAAATCAACATGAGTCATTGAGGAATGTTCTCGTCGACTGGACCAGATGAAGGCCATGACTATCTCCAATCAACCGGTCGTGAGGACCAAATGAGTCTTCAATATCGTATGGACCAGATGAAGATCCAGATCTTGAACTATGTCGTATGACATTTCCTACAGGTTTCAAAACCACAGTCATGGCAAGTGATATAGAGAGAACATTGATACCTGTCATTTGGATATTTTGTCGAGTGGGCTAGTTAGTGGCTTTTTGATGTAAGAAACATATTCTGTCGACTAGATCATGAAGAGATTCTTCATCTATCTACTGTGTCGACTGGGAAAAATGAAACCTACAATTTAGAGATATTCTCACATGGAGGATGTTTCATTGTGGTCTAGAACAATGAGAGACCCTTTTGTAAGAACATATTCTATTTATGTCGACTGGAGAGGATGTCACACATGAAAGATGTTGTGTTGTTGCTTGGATAATTATGGATTAAATAAGGTCTCATGTAATCTGAGAAGTATAAATTTCTCTTTTGTTGTATGGATTATATGAATGCCTTGATCTTCGTGATAGCCTATCTGAGTTGTCATAGTATCTTTCATTCTGAATGTCCCTAGTCAACGACTAGGTTTGTCGTCTGTAAGCTCGTTGGGCCTCAATAGGTTTCGTGAGATGGGCTTTGAGATTCTTGGGCTTTCGCTTAATTGATATTGTAGCCCTAAACGAGTATCGAGGCGCCTTTGGGCGGGCATTTGAAGCGCCGAAATGGAGAAGTGTATAAAAGAGCCTTGGAGTCTCATTTGCTTCATTCATAAAACTTCTTTCGTTTTTCAAATTTGGGAATAGCTCTCCTCATTTTCAAGGTATTCTTTACAACCTTCTTCGTGTTCTTCATTTCTTCAATTTATAGATTCGAGCTGTTTGTCAAATAGGTCATTTGATGTTTAGGATTTATAGTGAGATTATTAGAATTGTGTTAGAGGATTAGGGTTGTTTGATCTTCAGGGTGTAGAAACTTAGAAGATTTAGTGTTTGTAGGTTTGAACATTGTGTGGTCGTTTGAATCAATGTCGAGTAAGGATTCGATTGGTAGTGTTGATATTCAAGTAGGAAGATATGTCGAATCCCCTACGAAGATTAGTAACGAATCGACCGAAAACGAAGCATTGAGCTGATCGTGCGAAGATTTAGGAGAGGCTGTGATTCTAACAATAGTTGAGCCTTCTTTAGGAATACCAATTGACGCAACGCCAGTTAGGACAATTTCAGCTGCTGGATAGTCGAGTGGGACTCCTAGTACAAGTAAGCCAACATATATTTTGACTAGGAACCCAACTAGTCGAGTGACCGAAAAATCAATGAGGGAAATGAAGTTAAAATAAAGGTTTCCTCAGAGGATAGAGGTGAGGTTAGCATCATCGACTGAGAGGATTGATTACAAAGTACCAATGTGGATTTGATTTTATGAACGTCCATTTGCTGATGGATTGAGGTTCCCCATACCCAGGCTAGTGTGGGAAGTACTGGATGATTATAGGTTAGCCCATTCCCAATTGATGCCTAATATTTGGAGAATACTATTATCGATCAAATACATGGCGTATGAGTTGGGGATAAGCTTTGGAGTTAAGGATATGCTCTACACATATTACTTGAATGAGTACGTGAAAGAGAATGTGAGGTATACTTTGATCCTCCGACATAAAAGAGAGAACTTGGTGTTAGGCTTGACTACAAACGAAAGAGGGGATTGGCATAAGTTTTACTTTTTTGTGAAGGGAGATAGTATTTTTGGATCGACCGGAGCTGGTCGTATCCCTGAATATTAGAGTACATCAAGTGAGTGTCTGTATTTTTCTCTTCCATAATATCGATTTGTCGCTTGACTGATGTTTATCTTCTTTGGATTTTATAGGTTCATCTCGAAATCGTTCATTCGACGTAACTCCAGGTGTCATTGCAAACACCAGATATTTGTTGAGTCTTCATGTTCCAGAGAGGAATTGGAGGGTCGTGTTGGAGGAGAAGAGGTTGGGATTGACTCCATTTTGGAATGAGGTATTCAATTTAGAAGGTACTACTTTGGCTCATTGTAGATAAATTTTGGCCGTCATATTGGGCGCTTGGTCATTCGACTGACTTTCAAAAGGCTGTTATTTATAAAGCCACTAACACCTGAAGAAATTTTGTGCGCAACTGAAATAATATCGGGTCGATTCAAGGTGCTATCATTTGAAGAAATGAAGACCAAGAGGAAGAACAAAAAGGCCAAAGGAAATGAGCCTGAAGTTCAAGAAGTTGAGGTCCCAATGTCAAAGGATGTTGTTTCGACTGAGACTACTGATGTATCAAGATAGTCGATTGAGATGACTGTAGCATCGAGGAAGAGGAAAGCCGTGGTTGAAGTGGAGGAAGATCTGGAAAATGTAATTATGAAGATTTCTCATGGGTCAACTGCAATTTCAGACCCTTCCAGCATCTCAAAGTTTGTTCGGGGCTTGCTTCTGGAAGAAGATGAGAATCAGATGGTTGAGTTAGGTCCACTTGAGTCGATTAAGAAAGCTGTGGCAGCCAACTACCAGGTAAAAGTCATTTCGAGTCAATTATTTTATTTAATCAATATATTTCTCTGGTAATTTTCTAACACTATCAATTTCATGTTCTTTAGGCCTTGGAATACATCTTGTTTCAGCAAGAGTATGTCGAGTCCAGTCAAAGACGGATTAAGGAGTTGGAGAAATCTAATACAGTAGTAAGTAAGGAAAATGTCGAGTTGAATGAGGCTTTTAAGAAGAAATCGAAGACAATGGATGAGGTGGAGAATGAGCTGAATTCGACTCGGGCGACGTTGAAGCTTCAAAGAGAAGTTTCTGAGGCCGATAAAAAGGCATATAAAGAGAGTGTGCCTTCTTTAGAGAAAACGAAGGGTGAGTTGGAAGAGAGACTGGAGGGGATCTGATTTGAGGCTATGTTGATTGCGAGTAGCAATTTGATGAAGCAATATCTGGCTGGGGAGCATAAGCATTGGACCCCTAAAAAATAGATAAGGGAGCAGGAGCGATATGAATCATGGATCTCTTCATCGGATGAGGAGATTGAAGAAGCTGTATAGATTGTTCCAGGAGTTGTAGAACCAGTCGACTTGGAGAAGAAAGTTGCTATAGAGAAAAGTTAATAGAGCAAGTGGAGGTTCTCAAATGAATTGAAGAGAAGACCACAGAGGTTGGCGAAGGATCTGCTTCGAAAGAGGGTAAGGCTCTGGAGACTGAGGTCGCACCTGCCTCTGATATTCAAGATGCCCCTACTGCTGTCGCTTCCCCTACTGAGGTTCGGAAAATGAAGCCATTGAAGATTGAAGATTTACTCTTCTTTTAACTTGTAATATTGATGGCAGATGGTGCCAAGTTGTAAAACTTTAACAATCCTCTTTATCTTGGTGAGAAGTTCTTATTTATAAGTGTTGCTTTATTTCATTTGATTGCAAAATAACACATAGATACTTGAGTAATTTTAAGCCAAGTTATTAAACAATGGGAAATTTTTAACAAATCCAAATTCCAAAGTGAAGAAAGGCTATAAGGTAGTATTCTTCTCCCCCAGTCATAGATCAGTCACTAGTCGAGTGGCTGGTTTATGACTCTTATTCAGAAGGTCTACCCGTAGAATCGTTTGAGATGTATGTCGTTCTAGCTATTTTGGATAGGTCTCTCATCTTCTATTTTCAACTTGTAGGCTCATTGTCCAACGACCTTGGTAATGATGTATGGGCCTTCCCATGTTGGTCCAAGCTTTCCATCTCTAACTTCCTTGGTGTTTTGAAAAACTTTACGCAGAACCCATTCTCCCTCTTTGAATGTTTGACATCTGACATTCTTGTTGAAGTACCTCATCATCCTATGCGGATGGGCTGCAACTCGTACGGAAGCGTTTTCTCTTTACTCATCATTGAGATGAGATGTTTCATTCTGCTAGGATGACTGCTTCCGCTCCAAATGCTAGTGAGAATGGGTTTCTCCAGTCGAGGAACAAGAGGTTGTTTTGTAGGACCACAAGACTCATGAGAGCTCATCTGCCCATGCCCCTTTTACATTTTCCAATCTTTCTTCATAGTGTTCATAGCAGTTTTGTTGGAAGACTCAGCTTGACCATTGGCTTAAGGGTAGCGTGGGGTTGAGAAGCTGAGTTTGATACCCCAATTTTTGCAAAAGTCTTGAAAACAGTGGCTGATGAATTGGGAACCATTATCAATTATAATTTCTCTTGGCAACTCGAATCGACATATTATGTTTTTCCAAATGAAGGTTTGTACTTCTCGGTCTCGTATCTTGGCAAAAGCTTCAACTTCAATCCATTTAGAGGAGTAGTCCGTGAGTGCAAGTATGTAGACTCGCTCTCCTGGGGCGGTTGGGAGTTTACCTACGATATGTTGGGGTTTTTGAAGTGAGCACAGCGGAAGCTCGCGATTCGGGCGAAATCGTAACTTTAAAAAGTTTAACATTACCGAATAAATTATTCAATATCCAATATGAATAATTCATTCATATTTCACATAAACATATTTATTCGATATCAAATAACGACACAAATATGTTAGAAACACTACGAAACTTTTACGAAAATATTTTTCCGCAAAATGGCATAAAATACTTTTTTGTCCGAACCAACTAACCAACACACATGGGGCTGCCCAAGTCAGCTCCAATAGTGCTTGGACAGTTCATGGGTTGTCTAAACAGTGACCAATTCACTTTTTGGACTACGGGCACCCGGTAAGCCCCCAAAACTCACCGGTAACGCCGTTTTTTTTCGCCGTTTTCGCATATTCAACTCCGAAATAATTTCCGGAAATTTTTCCAATGCCCAAAACACATCCAATACATTATACAACATACTTTTCATCATCAAAATCACAGAAAATCCAGATCTGATTTGGTAATCAAAAATATCATTTTTCATGCTTTAAATCTAATTTTCTCAACATTAATCATATCAACATTAACACAAACCAAAACCACCACCTATGAAGAAATCAAGAACAATTCTAGGAGTTACAAGAGTGGTCATAACACTCTAGAATGGCAACAAGTCATCAAATGATAAAATTGAACTAATATTACAATAATATTATCCAATCCAACTTCACACATACATCTAGCCTCCAATCCATCCTCCAAATCAAAAAGCCCCAAAATATAAGAAAGGAAGAGAAACCCTAGAACTATTCTAGATATTAAAGAACAAGAAACAAGCTTTCTAAGTTTAAGATTATGAAGATTACTCAAAATCTTCTAATTTCCTTAAACTTTCTTCTTGATTTCTTCACTTTATTCCTTTGTTCTTCAAGAAAATTTTGGGAACTTTTCTTCTTGTTAGGTTCGGCCATGGAGGTCTTAAAATGAAGAAAACAAAATTTTTCACTTTAAATATCAAGCCAAAACCGACTTTAGTGGTTTAAGAAAGGTATTTTGGTCATTTGGTCAATTAATCTAATTAATTAATAATAATAACCATTAAGTTAACAAATCCAATTTGTAAATTTTAAGCTTAATAAAATCATGCCACATGTAACCAATAATAATCAAACATATTGCATAACAATAATGTAATATTGGAATAATTTAATTATATAGATAATTAACATTTAAACACCTAAATAATTAATTAATATAATTATTATTATTATATATATTTTTATTTACATTAATGAACAAATACATATATTAATAGCATGTGTCAAAGTCTCATTTGATAATTAATTAATGTATCAAATCCAATTTTGTATCAAATATAAATACACATTAATTATTAATTACCTGAAATGCCGCTAATGCATGTATTTTCGTTTAACCGATTAAACGATTCGAATTAACTTATTTAATTCGGTGAAGTATTATGAATAATCTATATTATTCATAACGCGTTTCCCAAGTGCTCAACGAGTACACTTCATATAGTGGGACTCTCTAAGTTTAGGTTTATCCGTCACAGAATCCAATTTCGTGTCCATAATTCACCCACTCATGAATTATGACGACCACAGATAATCTCGCTAAACTATGCAAGTCAAGGACATTGCATACGTATAATCACTCTATCACAGGCTATCCATATTTTACCTGAGATATAGATAAGAATGTCAAATCTTTATGGTATAATATAGTCCACTTTCAAATTTACGATCTCTAAATAACACTCGGAACTCGCTTCCGAAGTTATACCACGGCCATGGATTTACTAGATCGTAAACACGTGTAGGAAACCTATGCCCTGTACACAGGACTGACAGATTCTATCTTGATACACACTGAATATCATGAGCATCAGTCCACACCCAACGAACAGGCGGAGGTCTGATCTAAATAGATCGGTGACGTGATTGTCATCAAAGTATGGAAGATAACTCACATATCCACTGTGGTATCTCAAGTCGAAGGACTACTATGCTCGCTCAACTCGAGAAGATTCCTATTGACGTTGATATATCATCTATTAGGAAATCTTCAGTGAGTCATTCAGTGTTTATCAAATAAACACCTACATGTCTATACGAGTCTCCCAAGACTCATGGTTCATTGGGATAAACCATCGGAACAAGTCACGATATACAACATGTACTGGTCTCAGCGGATTTTACTAACCGACCCGTGTTTGTAAATCTTGACCATGAACTTTATTTAAGAATATACAGCATATAGTGACGCTTCCCAATGTCAATTACAAACTACGTTGTAACTGCGCACTACATTATAAATCCTAGGGTCTTTGTCTAATATACATGTATCACTAAATCAGATTTAGTTTCAATCTAATCATAATTAGATATCTAATCGTAATTAGATCGAATATGTATATAAAAGACAAGAGGTGCTACCATTAAATAAGTAATAATATGGAAAAAGACATTGTTCGTATCCATGAATCGGACATAAATACGATCCGGATTGGCACTCCGAGCACCAACCCTAACAATTTCTTCCACTTGCTCTAGTGTCAATCCATGGTATTATATAAACATATAAATGTGTATCACATACTCATGGCCCTCAAGAGCTCACCTAGCACTCAAAAGGTAGGCAACAACAAGTAAGCCCGCTTTAACAAATTGAGTTTGTCCAACAAACCCAATCGTTTCCCTTAACCATCATCATTCATATTTTTTAGAACCCAAGTTCTACATCAATATGATGTTGGGTTCTTTAAGAACATGTCTAGGATCAATTTATGCGGAAAAAGTACTCACATTGATCGGTAATGAGGATGTAGGATTTAAAAAATTTGCTCCTTTGTGTAATGCTTCAAGCTCCACTCTTTGATTGTATGTTGAGCTCCAAGCTTTGGTGAATGAATTCCAAACTCATGAGAGTAGTTTCCCTATCACCTTAGAAGACTCTTTAAGTGCTAGCTATGGAAGAAATTTACAACAAAAATCTTCATTTTCTTTGTGTAACTCTCGGTCAAGCCAAGAGGAAGAGAGGGAGAGGCTAGTTCATGGTTTTTGGAAGGAGAAAGAGAGTGAAAATTGTGCTAAGTGAAAATGATTTCAAAAATCAAAGACAAATACCAAAACTTAGTTAGTAAAATGTCTTTCACCTTATCAAGTTTGTGTAAGAAACAAGTTACCTACCACTTCCAACTTCTATCAACTTAAAGTGATAAAGTTGACAAGTAACGTGACTTGTTGTGGGCCCCACTTAAATTCAAAATCCTAGTGGGCCCGCAAACACATTCCGGGCTCGGATTTGTTAATTCCGAATTAACGAATTTTCGGTTGCGACTTAATTAAATCAAATTTAATTAAATAATTATGCCTAGCAAAATTACTATTAAAATCGCTCGCGAATTAATTCTAAATTAATTCGTTCGCCCGAATTAAAATCCAATTTTAATTCCGTTATGAAATCTAATTTCATATAATATATCGAATATATTATTTGATCGATTAATTCCGAATTAATCATTCTCTCACTTATATTTGAATTTTATCCCAGATAAATTCTTTCTGTAATTAATCCCAAATTAATTTTCTCTCTCTTATAATTAATCCTAGATTAATTCTATTCGAGTCATACGTCATCGGTGAATCTTCGAGAAGTGACCCATGAGATCCCTGGATATGTTGGCAGTAAATCCGGTCATCGGACTATCCAAATACGTGCGTACCCCGTACCACGTTTTTACTGATTTACAAGACATGGTTGTCTTCTATCAAAGCACCGTGCCTACCCAATTCTTCAGAAATATTATTTAAGGAATATATAATCTATAACAGGCGTAGTATACGTAGTGTTGCGTATTATGATCCAATATCAGATGTCACATGCTAGGCCTAGGGCTGGAATTGTGTCTGCCACGTACGAAGCATATATCGGATCTCTAGTAACTAGTCTCTATAATCGGATAATCATGACCTAGTCATATTATCCCGATGACTGCAGTACTTAAGAGTTCTAGTTTCGTATCATGCGTGATCACCATCTCCATATGACTGGAGTGATACTTCCATCTTGATATCACACCCAATACACTACGATTCTCAGTATACCCAGAAGAGGCGTACACAGAACCTGTTAAAGCCCCGGACGACCAAAACCAAAGTATACTGATTGTCGCAAGTATTAGCGATGCAAGTCTCATGTTAAGACCAAATACACCTACCCTGATTCAGATTCCCATAGACACATAGTCATACTACCAATGGGATTCGGATGGGTCTATCCAGAGCGAAGCTTTTTCCGTACCATCAATAAACAGAACCTCATATTACACTTGCATGAGTATCCAGTACCCAAATATATGATAACTATGTCGTTAGGCTTTCATAACACGCACAAGTGTAATACTAATCTATTCCGCATTATCGATGTCCAGTCTCGATAATACTACGACTATGGATATTTAATGATTAAACCTTACGTGGATTAATATTGTCTCATATCTTATTAATCTGGTACTGATCATATGGACTTTTATCATTTATATATATCCCGGTAATCCAATTACAAAAGATAAAAGAGCAATTTTGTCACATAGTTAATTTGTACAACAATATAATATTATGTACAAATCGTGATACTATGGGTCATAATTATCCAACATATGACTCAGATGCGATATCGATATTGTGCTATAGCTACTGAGTTGTCTATATATTTAGAGATCAAATCCAAATATTAAGAGACAACCGCAAGCACAACACTAATATCAAAGCTTATAATCTATAAGGTCACTATGCAACTTCATAAGTCAATACTTCATAAGTTACAACTAATTCCACTAATACAGTAGAATCAACTGTGACACTCTCACTACATCTTTTTTGACTCTATATGACGTAGATTGTCTAACGTCATATTAGACTCAAAACTAATTTGATCCTAATGGTTACAGATTATATTCTTCATGAATAAGAAACTCGTTCATAATATCTCAAAGATAACAAAGAACTTGTTTCAAGACACATCCTATGGTCTACATCGTATCAAAATATCTTGTAACTATTACGATTAAATTGATATCTTTAATCGCACATAATATTGTATTCATTATGCCATCATTCTATGATGCATTAGATTGATTAGATATTCTAATAAATTTCTCTTTCAACAAATGAATTGTCCTTTATGAAAGATGAATACTGTATACAAGAGACACACTAATCAATTTCTCGTCCCGTTTCCGACTCTCAGGTTTATCTCAACTGAAGTCAGTCTCCTGTTAATCAGCAGATTCTGCACATCAGTACATATTTATGTACCACATCTAGTATCAAAAATCCAATTTTGAAACTAGTAGTGAACATGTTTATGACAAACATACTTGAAGCCGGAGCCTTGCCTCGCCTTCACTTCCTTCATGTATGCCTTTTCCATTCGGTAGTCACGCTTCTAGTGACCCCGTTTGCCACAATTTAGGCATACATCTTGGGATATGTCATTTGTCTTCCTAGAAGACTGTTAAGATTTTGCCTTTGCCCATTTTAGAAGCTCTGGCTCTGCCTCCTTGAGCATAGCCATCAACTCTCCAAGAGTTTTCTCTTGTTTCATAATGAACCTGCCCCAGTATTCGGGTAGAGACTATAAGATCAAATCTTTGGAAGTCTCGGCCACGTAGGTAATGCCCAACTAACCTAGCTGATCGATGACAGCAATCATCTGCGACACCTAGTGCTTGTCAGATGTACCCTCTGACATACGCGAGCAAAATAGCATCTTTTGTAATTCGTAGTTCTAATATCTAAGGTTAGATCTATGAAGATCTTTAATTTCATCATCATGGTATAAGGATCTAATCCTTAGTTTTGACGAAAGAATTAAAGTATCATTGCATGAAGCATAAATGATTGAGCACTTAAGTTATCATCACCATGAGTCTTCCAAAGCTCATGTTCTACTATTTGCTCAACTCCGGGCTCAGGCCCGAGATGTCACTCTATCAAATAAAGTAATTTCTCGGTTCCCAGGACTAACCCGATATTCTATTCTCAATCTGAAAATTGAAGCCGCTTAAAGACATTTTCACCCAGGATTATGTTTTAAGCGCTAATCTTTCAGTTATCTTGATTCCAATAGTCCAACTATCCAATCAACGATTTTGGGTACAATCGAATATAATGATTACTATAGTCTAACTATATAATCAATTATAATTGATCGGTTAAATTCAAATGTATTGATTACTATAATCCAATTATATAACCAACTACAAATGAAGTAGTTTGAATACAGTTCAACTGTTCAATTAAAACAACAATTGAATATTAGTCCAACTAATATATATATATATATATTTAAATAATGACGAAAAATGAAATGAGCGCGTATTGGCAAGTATCTAAACGAAATTGCAAATTTAATACTTGCCTCCCATTATTTTTCGGCGAGCCTCTAACCCTCTGTGGAGTACTCGGGAAACCTAGTTTCCTAGTGGGCTAGGATCCCGTTAAATAACACACAACCTTGACTTTGGCCAACAAGTTGTATGAAACTTAACTAGGTAGATCTCTAAGATCAATTGGATCCCATCCAATTCCTAGATCCAGTAGGTGGACCTCCAAGTCCGTAACATATATACAATATATATGCCAATATATCCAATATATTTTCCTAACATTTTCCTCTGAATCAACTAAGCCTTGGCTTTGCCTCAACAAGCTTAATGATTCCGGTTAAGCAGGACCCATTGACTTTGGAAGCTTCGTAATCGATGTCGATGAACAAAAAATGATCTTGACTTTGGCCAAAAAATCACAACTTGGGCAAGACATACGATATGGAACAAAGCCTTCATGATTCAAACACATCCGCGATGGACAAAAGTCTTGACTTTGGCCAACAAACCAATGTCAATCTTGGATCTTGAGAGAGAATCACTCAATGGAAGGAAATCGCTTAATATTTGTTAAGGGTTTTTCACATAAACTGGCAACCAATTTATTATCTTTGATTGAGGTCTCATCATACACCCTTAAGCATGCATTTTAAAAGCATAATAAGGCGCGATAAATAAATTAATAATGATATGCAGATGGATATCTCACAAATTGTTCCTAGAACAAATCACTCTATTTCCTCTCCCCGGCTAGCACTATTCTAACTTCTACCCAATTACATAATACAATAAAGAAACCTCATTACATTGAGGAGAATTGGTGAGAAGAGAATTACAACGAATCGAGAGATAAAGGCTGGACACGCAGGTCCAATTTAATAAATTCTAAATTTATTACAACAATTTCCAAAATTTCCCTCATCCATCTAATATCCATCTGATATATATTATTCATACAATACATCCATGTATTCACACAAAACATGTTATTCAATCAATCTAATCCAATTAATTAATCTTTGATTAATGACCATCCAATGTTCAAACAACGATTTGATTTGCGCAAGTCCAACTCATTTAAGAATAAGTACTCCAAGTGCGTATTATTGAATTATATCGAACGACAATTTTAAATCCAATTTATTTTGTATTCAATACTAATTCTATATTTAATTCCAAATTAAATAATTACACTTTCAATAGTGCCTTTTAGACTTGGATTCCAAATCCAATCTTTAAGGGTCTCAAATGCCCAATTAGTATCTAATACTATTCAATTAAAGTCCAATGAGCTTTTAATTAATTCTTTAGGCATGGGCTTGGGCAATTATGGGTCAAACCCAAGATGCCAAGGCCCAATTAGGAATCACCATATGCCAAAAATCAATTTAGGCCCATTAGGCCCAATTATCATATTTGGACTTTATGTAAATGGTTTTAGGCCCAATTGGATCCAACCAATTATCCTAAACCAAACTTGGCCCAACCAAGCCCATTAAGCCCAAATACAACAACATTAGCCCAATTCAAAATTAAAGGATAATTTATTTAATCACAATATTACAAATATCACAATTATTTAATTAAAGTGTATTAGCCATAATTAATTAGTTAAATTAATATTTCCAAAACACCAATTACACTAATTAATCATGTTTTAATTAATCAACTTATGTCCAACACAAATTAAAGCAAAATCAATCCGAACATGCTTCCAATAGCTCACGGCAATATGGCATTTTTTTTTCATCAATTTTGATTTCAATCCAATAAAATCACAAATCAATTTATCCATGCATTTTAAATACATCCAATGGTCTAAAAAACAAAATCACCATAAGCTACAAAAGGGTCTCTATATTCGGCCAAGCCCTCAATTTGGGGAAAATAATCAAATTAATTTTTCATAAAATTGATCATGCATAACTCTTAGTTATCATTATCTAAGCATACGCAAACAAACAATTTGATCAAATCATGCTCAAATCAACAATACCCAAATTCAAGATTAAGAACCCTAAGTTCATTCCATGCTTAAATTCGCTCTGATACCATTGTTGGGTTCTCTAAGAACATGCCTAGGATCAATTTAAGCATAAAATTTGTGTGAATAATCAACAAAGTTTTCGAAAAAAGTACTCACATTGATCGGCAATGAGGATGTAGGATTTCAAAAATTTGCTCCTTTGTGTAATGCTCCAAGCTTCTCTCTTTGATTGTATGTTGAGCTCCAAGCTTTGGTGAATGAATTCCAAACTCATGGGAGTAGTTTCCCTATCACCTTAGAAGACTCTTTAATGCTAGCTAAGGAAGAAATTTGCAACAAAAATCTTCTTTTTCTTGGTGTAACTCTCGGCCAAGCCAAGAAGAAGAGAGGGAGAGGCTAGTTCACGGTTTTTGGAAAGAGAAAGAGAGTGAAAATTGTGCTAAGTGAAAATGATTTCAAAAATCAAAGACATTTACCAAAACTTAGTTAGTAAAATGTCTTTCACCTTATCAAGTCTGTGTAAGAAACAAGTTACCAACCACTTCCAACTTCTATCAACTTAAAGTGATAAAGTTGACAAGTGATGTGACTTGTTGTGGGCCCCACTTAAATTTAAAATCCGAGTGGGCCCGCAAACACATCCCGGGCTCGAATTCGTTAATTCTGAATTAACGAATTTTCGTTGCGACTTAATTAAATCAAATTTAATTAAATAATTATGCCTAGCAAAATTACTATTAAAATCGCTCGCGAATTAATTCTAAATTAATTTTTTCGCCCGAATTAAAATCTAATTTTAATTCTGTTATGAAATCTAATTTCATATAATATATCGAATATATTATTTGATCGATTAATTCCGAATTAATCGTTCTCTCTCTTATATTTGAATTTTATCCCAGATAAATTCTTTCCGTAATTAATCCCAGATTAATTTTCTCTCTCTTATAATTAATCCTAGATTAATTCTATTCGAGTCATACGACATCGATGAATCTTCGAGAAGCGACCCATGAGATCCCTGGATATGTTGGCAGTAAATCTGATTATCGGACTATCCGAATAAGTGCGTACCTCGTACCATGTTTTTACCGATTTACAAGACATGGTTGGCTTCTAGCAAAGCACTGTGCCTACCTAATTCTCCAGAAATATTCTTTAAGGAATATATCATCTATAACAGACGTAGTATATGTAGTATTGCATATTACGATCCAGTATCGGATGTCACATGCTAGGCCTGGGGCTGGAATTGTGTCTGCCCCGTACGAAGCACGTATCGGATCTCTGGTAACTAGTCTCTATAATCGGATAATCATGACCTAGTCATATTATCCCGATGACTGCAGTACTTAAGAGTATTAGTTTCGTATCATGTGTGATCATCATCTCCATATGACTGGAGTGATACTTCCATCTTGACATCACACCCAATACACTACGATTCTTAGTATACCCAGAAGAGGCGTACACAGAACTTGTTAAAGCCCTAGACGACCAAAACCAAAGTATATTTATTGTCGCAAGTATTAACGATGCAAGTCTCAGGTTAAGACCAAATACACCTACCCTGATTCGGATTCCCATAGACACATAGTCATACTACCAATGAGATTCTGATGGGTCTATCCAGAGCGAAGCTGTTTCCATACCATCGGTAAACAGAACCTCCTATTACACTTGCATGAGTATCCAATACCCAAATATATGATAACTATGCCGTTAGGCTTCCATAACACGCACAAGTGTAATACTAGTCTATTCTGCATTATCAATGTCCAGTCTCGATAATACTACGACTATGGATATTTAATGATTAAACCTTACGTGGATTAATATTGTCTCATATCTTATTAATCTGGTACTGATCATATAGACTTTTATCATTTATATATATCCCGGTAATCCAATTACAAAAGATAAAAGAGCAATTTCCTTTGTCACATAGTTAATTTGTACAACAACACAATATTCTGTACAAATCGTGATGCTATGGGTCATAATTATTCAACATATGACTCATATGCGATATCGATATTGTGCTATAGCTACTGAGTTGTCTATATATTTGGCGATCAAATCCAAATATTATGAGACAACCGCAAGCACAGCACTAATATCAAAGCTTATAATCTATAAGGTCACTATGCAACTTCATAAGTCAATACTTCATAAGTTACAACTAATTCCACTAATACAGTAGAATCAACTGTGACACTCTCACTGCATCTTTTTTGACTCTATATGACGTAGACTGTCTAACGTCATATTAGACTCAAAACTAATTTGATCCTAATGGTTGCAGATTATATTCTCCATGAATAAGAAACTCGTTCTTAATATCTCAAAGATAACAAAGAACTTGTTTCAAGACACATCCAATGTCTACATCGTATCAAAATAGCTTGTAACTATTACGATTAAATTGATATCTTTAATTGCACATAATATTGTATTCATTATGCCATCATTCTATGATGCATAAGATTGACTAGATATTCTAATCAATTTCTCTTTCAACAAAGGAAACATCTTTTATGAAAGATGAATACTATATACAAGAGACACAATAACTGTCAAACAGTTATACTAACTGTCATACATATAGTTTTGATGTGTCATTTATTAGATCATATCTAATGCACGACTAATGAGATTATCTCACAAGTCTCTAGTTTTATATCATATATAAAACTTTATATCAAATATAATAGAGACTACTCACACTGATTTCACGGAGAAAAAAGACTTAGGTAAACTTTTTACCATATAAACATCTTATTATTACATTAATAATGATAATGTCGTTAGAATATACAATACTAGAAAGAAAAATGTATGTTCCCACTGACCCTACTATCAAATATGTATCTCTATGCTTTGATAAAATCAGACAATTAGACTGTTATCAAAATTAAAAAACACATATTTCTGGAACGATTATCTGAGTCTATAATAGGCTCCTTAAGCTAGTATATCAAATTGTGATCTTAGCAGAATAAAAACTCTAGGGCCATTCTAGAAAGAACTCTTCAAACAAAGAAACCACAATGGATCTCTCATTCGAAGAAACCATTCAGGAACGCAACTTTGCATTCTTTAGCTAAAATACACAGTTTAATATCAACATTAACCAACAGATCCTTTATTGTTCAATTAGTATGACTAGAGACAGGTTTCCTCAGAATCTACAATAGATTACTGAGTATAACCTTTCTCACTTTCATACTATAAAGGTCAAACCTTTAATAAGCTCATTTTGCTTTTGTTGCATAAACAATTTGCACATTTTATGAACGATTCATAACGAAAGCTCAATCAAGTTCAAAACTTGATCGTAGTAAGCTACGAACAATCTTAGATCTATTGTTTAATGCTAATATTCGAAATCGATATCAAATATCGCTCCCACTATAAATTATAGGATAATTTTCTTCAATAAGAAAACAAGCAGAACCATTAAGTATCAAATACTTTGTAAATGATTCTGACATCCTATTGAACTTATATGGAAGCTGTCTAAGGGATTTTTCATCTTATTAATTACGTGGTTCCATTTATAGTTTATCACTCTCACATTTCACTTCAATAAGTCAAGTCTTTTCTACAATCATTAACATCTAATGTTACATACCAAGTAATAAAACAATTTTATTACTCGGGATCATAGAAAAGATATTCTATCAAATAAAATACAATATTCTATTAAATAGAATAAATGATAAACTTTTACTTGTACCTTGGAGGCGCAAGTATTTTTTCAATTATATAACCATTATACAAAAGAAGGATTCAAATCTCAAACTTTTCAAGATTCGAATTTTCTACTTATACATATCATATATGTAACTGTAGAAACTAATGGAACATTAATTAAAATGATGAATTAGTATTACTGGAGCATATCCCCAAGAGTATTGAAAATAATTCGATAACACTCAATATCAAACGAATCAAATCATATAAGATTCAATTTCTCCCACTGACCAATTCTATCACGGTGGAATCTTAGAACTAATTGCCATAAATTCATATGTTTGATCGTATCAAACATCTTTGAATAATTCAAAGACTCATGATGAATTTTAAAGATACAGTTTTTAAAACTTCAAATTGAATATCTTTGAACCAGTCAAAATATTATATTCGTTTTTCATCAGAAGCATATTGAAAGTTCTCGAACCATTCAAGACGTTCAATATGTATTCTTTTAGAAACACTTAACTAAGTCATGACAAATCATTAACTAAGTTACGAAGTAAAGAAAACTATCCAAGGCAATTTATAATTCATTAAACTACATACATCTAATGTATTAGTTTAATAAATTTGTGGTCCAATGATGATCATTGGTTAAATGAGATTTAATCACATTCTGAATACAATATTCATTAAATGGATAAAGATATATGGTGTGATCTCGTATCAGACCCTCATTTACCATATGGAATAAGCATCTAATGCTTATGTGATAAAATCTCATAAAGCACTGATATAAGTTATTTAGTTAATCGAATATTTTCTTAATGTTTATCTTTTCATCGACGACACTACTAGTCATATTAAAATATGTAACAATTATTTATAAAGAACAAGTAACTATCAAATAGTCACAATTTCTGATATCAAATATCAAAATAATCAGTAAATAATATTTTAAATAACTAGATGGGAGATCTGGTATCCAATACCTATAGTTGTCGTATTGTGAGAATCGATATTCTGTACACACAACTATACACATCTCCTTTCTTTAGCTTTATAATTTGCCTTCAATTATTCACAACAATTACAAGTAATTGATTAGCAAACTGTGTCAAATACGTGACTTTTAAAAGTCACTAAAGCCAAGAAACGTCATTATAAGATAAACAAATACCTAATGGAGTTTTCTTAATGCCAGTCAAGAATCTCGAGACATGAACTAATTCACGTCAATTCTTACCGCACAAGAAACTATTCTCTCTAGAAAATTATATCCTAAAACAGATATCTATTTAGATTACCTATCGTGACTTAGTAACTAAGTCACTAACCATCTTGATTTTCAAGAAAATCGGAACAACAGTTCCCGATGGTTTTGACTAATCTAACAATATCCAAGTCTACTTACATTCTAGAACCTATTCTAGAAATTAGCAACCATAAGTGAAGTCAGAAAACATATTCCAATATTATGCATGCAGTGGATAAGAAGTTTAATTCTATTAACAATATAGAATAAAGGAAAACAAAAGCAGCAAATTCCATAATATTATACATTGCTTTAGTGATGGATTTTTAACCCAGCAGTGTCTCCCACTACTTTACGTAATACCGTAATCCCCAACAGAAAATGGAAATTCAATAATTAAATCGAATTCCATAGTGAGAAGTGGACCTCATGAATATATTTCGACTCACAGCTCTGGCACGATCTCGCTTACGTATATTCATTAGGTAGACAACTCATTGTCAATCACACTCACTGTGACTCCTGATTTTGGTCCTGATCGTTTCTCGTTATGACAGCTTTGGCACGTTCAAAAGGAGACGTATCAAGACTTCACTTGCAAATAACAAACTCAAGTTACCGATGTAGTCCTGACAGCTTTGGCACGTTCAGGATTTCCACTTTCACTTGAATTTGTCTAGTATCAAATATACATCCGGCAAGGATAAAATTCTATCAACTACACCCTCATTGCTTTGGCACTTTCTCAGATGCAACCATAGAAATATACTCATAAACCGTATTGACAAGACGGACCAAGAAACATGCATCCATTACATATCACTCTACTGCCTTATTTAAGCGGGGATATTCCTCAAGAAAGTATTGCTCTACATCAAATTCATAAATTAATCTAGATCAATTTCTAAAATGTTCAATTCTACCATAGAAAACATAACTTAACTTAACCATTAAATTTATGTTACGTTTCCCATTAGCATAGAACTGAAAAGTCAAGAAATATCTAAATTACATGGATGTGGAAACATCAAAATTGGATTATATATCATATATCAAGCATCACAAATGTAATGGATGAAGGATCAGACCTGCTCTAATACCATTTTTGTTGCGAGTTTTGGCGCGAGCGCAGCGGAAGCTCGCGGTTCGAGCGAAATCGTAAATTTAAAAACTTTTAAAATTACCGAATAAATTATTCAACATCCAATATGAATAATTCATTCATATTTCACCTAAACATATTTACTCGATATCAAATAACGACATAAATAGGTTAGAAACACTACGAAACTTTTACGAAAACGTTTTTCCGCAAAATGGCATAAAATACGTTTTTGTCCGAACCGACCACCAACACACATGGGGCTGCCCAGGTCAGCTCCAATAGTGCTTGGAAAGTTCATGGGCTACCCAATCAATGACCAATTTACTGTTTGGATAGCGGACACCCGGTAAGCCCAAAACTCACCCGGTAACGTCGTTTTTCACCGTTTTCGCATATTTCAACTCCGAAATAATTTCCGGAAATTGTTCCAATACCCAAAAAACATCCAATACATTTATACAACATAATTTTCATCACCAAAATCATATAAAATCCAGATCTGATTTGGTAACCAAAAATATCATTTTTCATGCTTTAAATCCAATTTTCTCAACATTAATCATATCAACATTAACACCAACCAAAACCACCACCTATTAAGAACTCAAGAAAAATTCTAGGAGTTACAAGAGTGGTCATAACACTCTAGAATGGCAACAAGTCATCAAATGACAAAATTGAACTAATATTACAATAATATTATCCAATCCAACTTCACACATGCATCCAGCCTCCAAATCCATCCTCCAAATCAAAAAGCCCCAAAATATAAGAAATGAAGAAACCCTAGAACTATTCTAGATATTCAAGAATAAGAAACAAGCTTTCTAAGTTTAATATTATTAAAGATTACCTCAAAATCTCCTAATTTCCTTAAACTTTCTTCTTGATTTCTTCATTTTTCTTCTTTGGTTCTTCAAGAAAATTTTGGGAACTTTTCTTCTTGTTAGGTTCGTCCATGGAGGTCTTAAAATGAAGAAAACAAAATTTTCCACTTTAAATATCAAGCCAAAATCGACTTTAGTGGTTAAAGAAGGGTATTTTGGTCATTTGGTCAATTAATCTAATTAATTAATAATAATAACCTTTAAGTTAACGAATCCAATTTGTAAACTTTAAGCTTAATAAAATCATGCCACATGTAACTGTGGATGCTGGATTTCGGTCGAGGTCCACAATCGAGAATTTGTAGGTTGGGGGCACTAGCGATCCTGCAAGACAAAGGTAGAGTGAGCGAGAGTAGACTACCCACCGATGTGGTGGGTGCCGGGGGCACTCCAAGGCTCAAGTAAGTAGTGGAAGTGAGCTATTAATACCGTAGAAGGAGGAGCAAGGTCAGAGATTACCTCGATTCATGTGAGCTACCGTGTGGGCAGTAGGTAAGGGGTCTATAGAGAGAATATTATTTGAGCTATGAGTATAAGAGCTTGAATGCCCCTACTCTTCTGGACTTTGGTTCCTCTTATAGGCGATTTGAGGTGGGAATCATGAATACCTTAATTGTCATACGTTTTGGGTGCTTGTAACAGTCGAGTCATGAAGATGCAGTTATGGGTCTGGACGTTTCATGGGTTGGAATTTAAAGAGGTTCAAGTATCGGTATTTGGGTATGGTGTTTCTCCGAGCCTGGGCCTGCACAATGTCTTTGGGTTCGGTTAGGGGGTTTTGGGGGTGCATTTAGCAGTGGGCCTGAGGCGAAAGGTCGAAATTACCCTTGGACTAAATTTGGACCGTACAGTTTGTCCCATACTCTCTAAGTCAATGAGTCCTTGCTTGGAGAGTACTTGACGCGCGTGTCGAGACCATAGGATGAAGGTGTACCTGAACGTCGATGCTGCCTATTGATTGGACCAAACGAATGTCAAGTTATGAACTTGACTCTACATGATCCATCGTGGATGTGTCTAGTCGAATGAGCTAGATGAAGGTCAGAATCATGAACTTGACTCTACAAGAGCCATTGGAGAAGTACCCAGTCGTCTGAACCAGATGAAGGTTAGGATAAATGTCATACGACATGTGTAGTATATGTCTACAACTTGACTCAACATGAGTCCATGGGGGATGTCCCCGGTCGACTAAACCAGATGAAAATTCAGGATATCAGTCACACGACATGTGTAATCCACGTCTGCAACTTGACTCGACATGAGTCCATTGGGGATGTCCCCGGTCGACTGAACCATATGAAGATTTCAGGATATAAGTCATACGACATGTGTAGTCCATGTCCACAACTTGACTCGACATGAGTCCATGGGGGATGTCCCCGGTCGACTGAACCAGATGAAGATTCAGGCTATAAGTCATACGACATGTGTAGTCCATGTCTCCAACTTGACTCGACATGAGTCCATGAGGGATGTCCCCGGTCGACTGAACCGGATGAAGGTTCAGGATAATCCCCATACTACGGGTCAAAGAACCAAGGGAGTCTTCAATGTCGTCTGGACCAAATGAAGGTCTATGAAAGTCTTCACTCTACAGACCTGACGAAGGTCCATGAAGGTCATCACCCATTCTCTTGATGAGGGTCTATAAGACTACGGTCGTATGGACCTGTCGAATGGACTTGATAAAGGTCCATGAAGGTCATCACTTCTCACTCTACTAGACCTGAAGAATGTCAATGAGGGTTCTCATTCCTCATTCTACAAGACCTGACAAAGGTCAATGAGGGTATAATTCCTTATTCTACATGACCTGACAAAGGTCATATAATTACTCATTCTATAAGACCTGACAAAGGTCAATGAGGGTATAATTCCTCATTCTACAAGACTGTCGATTTGACCTGATTGAGGTCCAAAGGATTTTTCATACTACCTGACCTGATGAAGGTCGGTCGATTTGACCTGATGGAGGTCCAAGGGATTTTTCATACGACCTACCTGATAAAGGTCAGTCAATTGGACCTGATGGAGGTCCAAGGGATTTTTCATTCTACTAGGCACGATAAAAGATTCCCTATGTATTCTGGAGTTGGCGATATTAAATCAATGTCGTATGGAGATGATGACTAACATTTCTTATCTTCTGAGGAAGGAGACATCCATGTCTTGTCGGATGGGATCTAAAATAAGTGTAAAGCCTCATACGTGTCATGTCGAATGAGACATTTGCCTCATGTTGAGTGTAATGTCCAGTGGGATATTCACCTCATGATGAACCTTCATTTGGAACATCCTTCTTATGCCTACATCTTTACAGTGTCGAAAAGCCCAATTAAAAAGCTCATGAATCCCACATCGGCTGTTGTAAAGCCAGCAACAAAAAACAAACAAATTGCCTTTTGCTGAGATCCCTATCAACCAGAGCAACCTTATCCCAGCCGAGGCATGCGTGGACAGAATAACCCCTAGCCCTCACAAATTCGAGGCATAATGGAACAGAATCCAGCCCATGTCATCCATCATCAGCCGAGATACAAAGTCCCAGATCCAACATGAGAGGTTAACTCATGCCTAGGTAGAAACACTGAAGCTGCTGGACGTTCTGATGAAATTATTGTTGAAGTATCTTCGAGAGAGATTCCATTACTGAATCTGCCAAAGTTGCTGGTCCAGATCCGAAACATGTCGAGCAATCAGGCCGTTTTTTTTTCAAAGCCAGCAGGCATCAAACTTATTAGCAACAGATGATAGTGCTAGCCGATATCCCGGTCTCACTCCTAGACATGTTCTAAGTATGGATTTAGGTAATGTTGCTTCTGACACAAATGAGGTTTCCAAAAATTCCTCTTCAAAGGACATTGATGCTACAACTTTAACATTGGAGAAGGCATCAGTAATACGATGCATCATGTGGCTAGGGCAGCTGCTCCCAAGACTCAGTCAAGTTCTACTTCTGCTCGTGCAGCTTCTCAGTCTACCCCTCAGGCTTCTACTTCTGTTCCAGTGAAAATGCAGGGTCGTAAGACTCCAACAACAGCAGAAGCACCTCCATAAACCTTTCCAATTGAACCAATTTAGCCACGAAATGGATATAATCCCATTACAAGTTTGAACCTTGTTCCAGATAGCAACAATGAGCCACGACAGCAAGCCCAAGACCCACCCCTAAGCAACACCTTAGACTTGAAGTAATCACAAGAACAAGCCCGAAATTTGAGCTATCAGGCCCAAAGATCAACCCAAAAATGAAAACTCCCATTCACCGGTTCAGTTGTGAAAAAATCAGAGTAATTCCTTCAAATCTTGAAACAAGTCAGAAATTGAAGTAGTCAGGCCCAATACTCTGGCCCAAACTCCAAGCAACAATATCTTGAAACATTTCAGCCCAATCTGAGGGCCTCTCGTTTAATCCTGCCCAAATGGCCCAATTATGAGCAACTAAACAAGCTCTCCCACCAGGTAGCAAGAATTCTAGCAAATTTAAACCCAGATCGAGTCTGCACAAAAGCCAGCCTCACTTTGTTCTTTATCTTCAAAGTGTTTACAATGCCAGTGGTACTTCAATATGCAGTGTCGAACGTACATTAAACACTTACAAATTCATCTGTCTTCGGTTTGTTATGTCGAGTGGACCTATGACTGGTGTCACGTCTTAATTTATGTACTGTTGAATGGTATCTCTGCCCAATATCAGACCTTGATGCAGAGTCGCATGGTAGATCTCATTGTTTGCCTTGTCGAGTGACATTTCTGTCTGATTCCAAACCTTGATAAGTTCTTTGAAAAGATTGACTTGACCATGCTAAACAGGCTTCTGCGATTGGTCCTGGACTACAACATAGCTGATTATGTCACTGCAAATAAGAATTTTGTCTTGTCTTACGAACTCTTATGGCCTTATACGTAGTCTTCAGTTTGCTTCTTTTGTGGTCCAGTATTATGGACTAGTGTTGGATCTCTTGCTTCTTAGTTTGACACGAGCCAGTGAGATTGCTGGACCCCCACAGATGCCAAATGAATTCATCACATACTGGGACACAAAAGTCGAGACCATGGATCCCATACGGCTATATTCTAAGTATATTGATAAGGTGCATATTTTGTTCCGCTTCACTCATGAGTGTCGATTGTGATTTTTAGTAAGTGACAAGCTACATCTGGAAAATTTGATTGGGAAGTTGAGGAGATTTGTTCCAATTGCTTCTGAAGGGTTGTTTTGGAGCTTTGCGTGGCTTGATTCTCTTCTTCTAAGGTGCGTAATCATTCTTGGAGTATGGTCAGTTGTGTGGTCACATGATCTAATGTTTGCTCACTGCTAGAAGCCATGGTTGGCTGTGTTTTAGGAACCATAGACTGAGAGATCTTTGCCTGCTATGAATCGCTAAGGCCCCACGGTGGGTACCAAATTATGGATGTTGGATTTCGGTCGAGGTCCACAATCGATAATTTGTAGGTTGGGGGCACTAGCGATCCTGCAAGACAAGGGTAGAGTGAGCGAGAGTAGACTACCCACCGGTATGGTGGGTGCCGGGGGCACTCCAACGCTCAAGTCAGTAGTGGAAGTGAGCTATTAATACCGTAGAAGGAGGAGCAATGTCAGAGATTACCTCGATTCATGTGAGCTACCGTTTGGGTACTTGTAACAGTCGAGTCATGAAGAGTCAGTTATGGGTCTGGACGTTTCATGGGTTGGCATTTAAAGAGGTTCAGATATCGGTATTTGGGTATGGTGTTTCTCCGAGCCTGGGCCTGCACAATGTCTTTGGGTTCGGTTAGGGGGTTTCGGGGGTGCATTTAGCAGTGGACCAGAGGCGAAAGGTCGAAATTACCCTTGGACCAAATTTGGACCGTACAGTAACCAATAATAATCAAACATATTGCATAACAATTATGTAATATTGGAATAATTTAATTATCTAGATATTTAACATTTAAACACCTAAATAATTAATTAATACGATTATTATTATATATGTATTTTTATTTACATTAAATAACAAATACATATATTAATAGCATGTGTCAAAGTCTCATTTGACAATTAATTAATATGTATTAAATCAAATTTTGTATCAAATATAAATACACATTAATTATTAATTGACCGAAATGCCCCTAATGTATGTATTTTTGTTTAACGGATTAAACGATTCGAATTAACTCATTTAATTCGGTGAAGTATTATGAATAATCTATATTATTCATAATACGTTGCCCAAGTGCTGAACGAGTACACTTCATATAGTGGGACTCTCTAAGTTTAGGTTTATCTGTCACAGAATCTAATTCTGTGTCCATAATTCACCCACTCATGAATTACGACGACCACGGATAATCTCGCTAAACTATGCAAGTCGAGGTCATTACATACGTATAATCCATCTGTCACAGGCTATCCATATTATACCTGGATATAGATAAGAACGTCGAATCATTATGGTATAATATAGTCGACTTTCAGATTTACGATCTCTAAATAACACTCGGAACTCGCTTCCGAAGTTATACCACATCCATGGATTTACTAGATCGCAAACACATGTAGGAAATATATGCCTTGTACACAGGACTGACGGATTCTATCTTGATACGCACTGGATATCATAAGCTTCAGTCCACACCCAACGAACATGGGAGGTCTGATCTAAAAGATCAGTGACATGACTGCCATCAAAGTATGGAGGATAACTCATATATTCGATGTGGTATCTCAAGTCGAATGACTACTATGCTCGCTCAACTTGAGAAGATTCCTATTGACGTTGGGTACCATCTATTAGGAAATCTTCAGTGAGTCGTTCAGTGTTTATCAAATAAATACCTACATGTCTATGCGAGTCTCCCGAGACTCATGGTTCATTGGGATAAACCATCGGACCAAGTCACGATATACGACATGTACTGGTCTCGGCTGATTTTACTAACCGACCCGTGTTTGTAAATCTTGACCAGGAACTTTATTTAAGAATATACAACTTATAATGACGCTTCCCAATGTCAATTACAAACTACGTTGTAACAGCGCACTACATTGTAATCATAGGGTCTTTGTCTAATATGCATGTATCACTAAATCAAATTTAGTTTCAATCTAATCATAATTAGATATCTAATCGTAATTAGATCGAATATGTATATAAAAGACAATAAGTGCTACCATTAAATAAGTAATAATATGGAAAAAGGCATTTTTTGTATTCATGAATCAGACATAAATACGATCCAGATTGGCACTATGAGCACCATCCCTAACACGATATTCATGCCTCATTTCATGAATGGCCTAGGATAAAGAATGTGATTGAGGCTTTCTGGTAATAGGTGCGAGACTGGGGCAAACCTTTGAAATTTCTCAAATCTACGGGTGAAGTCTACTGTGTCGGCTCGCATGGTGGGCCAATAGTAGCCTGCAATGTTGGCTCGGCCTGCAAGGCTTCTTCCAACAGAGTGATTTCCACATTCTCATTCATGCAATTCTGCCAACACATAGTGTGTTTCCTCGGGAGTAAGGCATTTGAGGTAGGGCCCAGAGAAATACCTCTTCAGGAGCTCGCCATCATAGAGAGAGAACCTTGCAGCCTGGCATTGAATCTTCCGGGCCTCAATTTTATCTTGTGCGAGTGTTCCTTCTTGAAATATTTCATTATTGGAGTCGTCCATGAGACCGCTGTAATGATTGAGGCGACAACCTTAGTTTTTTCTTTTTTCAGATGGCTGGCCATCGTAAATACACCACTGGAATAGATTAGGATTTGTCCCCTTACATTGTCGAACCGAGGGTGGCCAAAGCATCTGTATGAGTGTTTTCTATCATAGGAACAGTGATATTGTGAGTTCTTCAAATGTCGACTGAAGTTCTTTCACCTTCTGTGAGTAGGAGGCCATTTGTGAGTCTCGTGCTTGATATGACCCTTGGAATTAGTTGACAATAAGCTGAGAATCTGACTTAACTTCTATCTTTTTGGCTCCCAAATCCTTAGTCAAAGTCAATCCAGCTACCAGAGCTTCATACTCGGCTTCATTATTGGTGACTTTGAAGCACACTTAACCGCATGTTGTAGTGTGTCACCTTCAGAGGTGGTGATAGCAAGCAAAACCTTCTCCATCTAAGTATAGCGGGTCTCCACGTCGAGTAGAGCTTTACTCACATAGTAGACTGAGAGTTGTATCCATTCATTTTCTCTGATCAATACAGCACTGACTGCTTACTTTGAAAACCCCAAATAGAGGAAAAGCCTTTCATTGTCGACTAATTTTGAAAGGAGTTGTGGAGTTTTCAAATACCTCTTGAGTTCCTTTAAATCTTCTTCACATGCTGGGGGGTCCATTCGAAGTTCTTTGCTTTCTTAAGAGTATAGAATAACAAAAAACTTTTATCTGTATACTTAGAGATGAATCGGTTTATAGCTGCAATCCTCCATGCAAGTCGAATGACATCTTTCGGGTTGATGGGAGAGAGGATATTAAGGATTTACTTGATCTAATCGGGATTTGCTTCTATCCCTCGTCGAGTGACCATATAGCCAAGAAATTTGCCTGAAACGACACCAAATGCGCACTTTGTGGGGTTCAATTTCATGCCATATCTCCTCATTATGTTGAATGCCTGTCCCAAGTGCTCCAGGTGCTGCTCGGCCTTCAATAAATTCACCAACATTTCGTCTATGTAGACCTTCATGGACTTTCCGATCTGTTAGGAAAACATCTTGTTAATGAGACGTTGGTAGGTCGCTCTAGAATTTTTTATTCCGAAATCCATTTTCTTATAGCAATAGATACCTCTATTAGTGATGAAAGTTGTCTTCTCTTGGTCGTTTGGGTGCATGAGGATTTGATTGTATCATGAGTAGGCAACCATGAAGCTCAACAACTCATGCCCTACTGTAGTATTGACCATTGAATCAATATGAGGTAGATGGAATGAATCTTTTGGACATGCCTTGTTCAAATCAGTGAAGTCGATGCAGACTCACCACTTTCCATTCTTCTTTCGAACCACGACAACGTTTACAAGCCATTCAGGGTATTGGACATCCTTAATGGCTCCATTTTACAACAGTTTCTAAACCTCATCGTCGATGATTTGGTTCATTTATGGAGCAAACTTTCTCCTCTTTTGTCTTATAGAAGTGTAGTCTAGGTCCACATGGAGTTCGTGGGTTATCATCCTAGGATCTATACCTGTCATATCTTCATGAGACCAGGCAAAGTAGTCGTGTCGCTTTTTGAGAAAATTAGTCAAATCAGAGTGTATCTTGGGTTCAAGGTAAGCTCTGATCTGTGTTTTATGGTCTGTATAATGAGGATGAATCTAGACCTAATGGATTTCCTCAATATTGGGCTGATCTTACTCGATCCCACGAGATCTTTCCTGTAATTGCTATGCTGACTGAGACTTTGCTTTCAGAGTCGTATGATAACAACTTCTTGAGGCAAACTGGTCCCATTTGATCTATTGGATGCCTACTTAGTGGGGAACTTCAGGTGGTAGGTGGAAGAGACTGCCCTCGTGTCGTGAATCCAAGGTCAGCCAACAATCAAGTTGTAGGCTGAGGGACAATCCAAGACCAAGAATATGGTTATTTTGTTGATCCCACATGCGTATACTGGGAGTGATATTTCTCCCAAGGTGAAATTTTGTTCTCCACTAAACCCAATCAACGCAGTCGACCGACAGTTGATTTTATCTAACTCTTCTCTTATATCTGCTAAGGTATTGGTGAAGATGATGTTGGTTGAGGATCCTGTATCAACTAGTACCCGTTTGATCATGAAGTTAGCAACTTACAATGAGATCACCAATGCATCATGGTGAGGGTTCATCTGACTGGAGTCGCTGTCGTATATGAATTCGATTGTGAGGACGGTGAACATCCCTTCAATCAACGTTGCTAAGTATGACGTCCCCGCAGTAGCTACTCTTATATGTCGTTTGGCGGATGAGTAAGAAATATCACTGACTTTAGATCCGCCTGAAATAAAGTTCACTATATTATTGATTGGCGGTGGTGGCAGGGGGCTATCACCTCATTCGTATATGTCGTCTCGTCAGGCCAACGTAGTGTAGGAGAGAAGCGGGGTTTACCGTTATGCCTATGATATTCGGTGACCACGATATTGTTGAGCTCGCAGCCCATAGAGAGTACGGATTAGCCCGCGGGGGACTAAACCGGAGAATGAAGGAGTCGTCACCCAGTGTGCACTCACCCCTCGCAAGGGAAGACCTCAAATCGTTGGGTTTGGAATGGTCTCTTACTTATGCTAGTATAATGTACGGGTTAACACAATGGTATAGTCAAGTCTTATGCAGTTCATGCAAGGTAATTCAAATAAACAAAAATTTGTACACCCATAAATATTAATAGAAATAATATGGCTCCACGCAAATATATAATTAAATCACTCATGCATAATATAAGGCGACTGGTTAATGAAATAAATTAATATGAACGATGTAAACTATAAATAAGAGGAAAAGTATAATGCAATATAAATAATTAATCACACACGCATAATGCAAAATGAATAACTAAAGAAGTAAAAATGCATAAAATATAAAGAAATAGGTCATCGCATATATAAGTATTTCCCGGGTGGCACATGGAGTTGTATCCCAAGTACAAACCGCACTACCGTCCATTTGAATTCAACTACGGAATTTACATCTGGGTTTTCATCCGATATACCGCAAGGAATAATAACATACATAATCATCAATTCCATGCAAACGGACATAAAAATTAGACACGAAATAATATAGCAATGCATATACGTATAATCATGAACAAACATAAACAAAATAAAGGCGAAATAATTAAATAACAATAAAAGTGAATAAATAGATAAAAAGTAAATAACAAAATGCCAAATGAGAAATGAGAAATGTGGCCAGAGATTTGGCCATTTTGATGTAGGAATTCGCATACCCGGCTGGACGTATTTCACGTCCAGCCAGGCATGCAGCGTCCAGAACTATAAAAATAAATATGATAAGGGTGCCCTCAGGTCTTACCTTTTAAGTTACTTTCTCGGAAATGCGTTAGGCCGTCTCCGGAAGGATTGAAGCTTGGTTTCAAGGTTTGGTTCGCTGTTTTTGGTTACTGGTTCGCTGTTTCTGGTTGCTAGTTTGCTGTTTCTGGTTGCTCTCGTTCACTGCTTCTACTTGTTGGTCGCTGTTTCGTTGTTTCTTCTTAGCGCTGATTCACGGCTTTCAGGGTTTTTCTTACGTTGGTTCACGGCTTTCAGGGTTTTTCTCACATTGGTTCACGCCCGTTTCTGCCTTCTGCTTCATGCTGCTTCACGTTCAGGTCTGTATGTCCCTTCTCACGCTGATGCCACTCTGATTGCTGGGTTCTGCTCACGCTGATGGTTCCATTTTTCTGCTCTGCTTCACGCTGATAGTTCCTTTTTTTCTTCTTTTTTTGGTGTTGTTCTTTTTTTTTGGTGATTCCCCTTTGTTTTTTTCGGTGATCCCTCTTTCTGTTTTTCATTGTTGTTGTGGCCGGTCTTTTTTTCTTTTTTGTCTTTTCTGTTGTTTTTTTCTGTTGTTTTTTTCGGTGATTCCCCCAAAGAAGAAGAAGAAAATAGCCCTCATTTTCGTCGGTTCTCTCCCTCTTTTATAGTTACTGCCTCCTATGGTTTTTTTATTTTTTCCTTCAATGTTTCCGCCACTCTCTCTCTCTCCTCCCTTTTTTGTCAAGATCTCCATTTCCATATAAGGTGCTTGAGGGATATATAAGGGAAACTCAAATCACTTATACTAGGAAGTGAGAATCCTTTCTAGTTTGGGTCTAGGATCTTACATATTTGGAAAAGAGGGGATTTCAAATTTTGTTATATTGGTAAGGATAAGATCTCAAAAATCTCATTAAATTGGAAAATGTTGATGCTATCATAACTAAGGAGATTTTACTGTATTTGGGAAGATTATGTGTGGGCTGTATGGATTGCATGGGCCGATTGCAAGGGCTGCATGGGCCGATTGCAAGGGTTGCATAGGCCGATTGCATGGGCAGATGCTTGTCTGAGGCTAAGGTTTAGAGCAGAGGCTGACTGAGCGAATCTGAGGCTGACTAGTGAGTTTGAATCCGATGAGGTGCTAATTTTGGAAGTTTTCCTCCCTTCCGGCATTCGTTTTTCGTAACTTCTGTAACTTTTTCAGGCTGTGTCTCCATACGAGGCTCATCATTGGGCTCATGCAAAAATACAATGTCTACAGTCGCCCTCACTTTGATAGGGCTTGTGCAGTGTGTGACAGTGACAACCTTATCAAAGTCATGCATGCATTTTTTACTTACCTGGTCTATCCTCATTCTCGAGGCTCTTTGCTCATCCTCATTCCCGAGGTTGTTCTCCATTCTCGGAGTTCCTCTCCATTCCCGAAGTTCTTCGTCCTCATTCTCGAGGTTGCTCTATTCCTCTTCATTCTCGGAGTTCTTCTCCATTTTTGGAGTTGCTCATCCTCATTCCCGAGGTTCTTCTCCATTCTTAGAGTTTCTTGTCCTCATTCCCGAGGTTGTTCTCCATTCTCAGAGTTCCTCTCCATTCCCGGAGTTCTTCGTCCCCATTCTCGAGGTTGCTATATTCCTCTTCATTCTCAGAGTTGCTCGTCATCGCCGTTTTTTCTTCAAAGCCTGCGAATACAAAATAAAAATTATGTGTATGCGACATGTGTGCATGTATGCATGGATGCATTTCATATTCTGATGGGGTTTCTTTGTCCTATTGGCTTGATGTCATCCTTTGATTAGGCATTCCTTATGCTAGAGGGTTTTCTTCACCCCTTTAAGAATCCTTTTGGCCTTTGGTGCCCTTTGCCTATAAAAAGCTTTGGGCCCCCCTTGGCATGCTTACAGTTTCCTTCTGCCAATTCTACTCAAGTGATTGCTCAGTTCTCTTTGGTCTCATGACTCAAGATCCCATTGTGTCCCTTATTTGAAGGGTGGTAGACTGGTCATCCCAGACCTGGCTCAGTTTTCTCCTCTCCGCTACCTGCACCGGGTCAATATGGATTACGTTTTTTTGAAAGCGGCCTCATCTTTTTGGGATATTAAAAATCATGTCTTCTGATTCCTATATTTCGAAATATGCCCTCTCCCTGAGGAGTTTGCTGATATTCTCAGCTTGCATTTTTCTCTTACTACCCTTACGGCGATGCCGCGCTTCCACTGTCAATACCCTCGGGAAGCCTCTGAAGCTTTCCTTTGCTGTCCTGAAGATGCGAAAAAGATATTGCCTTGCGCTTCATCCATTGAGTGACAGGTCATTCTACATGTATCTTCCAGGATGGAGGTAGAGTCCCGTCCCTAAGGAGTGTAGTCTTATTATGTATCTTGGCCCAATACCTCTTAGTGGGTTGTGATTGTACGGGAGTCGACTATCATTTATTGTACATCATCGAGGGAATCCGATGTGGTCATGATCCCTCCCCCATTATCTTGGCCGAGACGCTTCATGGTTTAGACAGGATAAAACACCATCATGTAAGCCGGTTTCTTGGGAGTCCCCTTGTCTTGCAGGTTCATCCGATTTTTTTCCTAAGTTGTCCTTTCGGTTTTTCAACTTAGCGGATTGCTCTATCTTACCTGAGTCGCCTTTTCAGGTTTTCAGCTCAGCAAGCTAAAAAAAATTTCTTTTTCTCTTTTTTTTTTTTTTCTGTTTTTCTCTTCTTTTTTTTTTCCAGATCTGGTAGCAAGAAAAGTTAAGACTTATTGTTCCTCCTCTGGCTCATGTCTTTATTTCTTATGGCCCTTGTCACCACTTTGCTCGAGCCTTAATGAAGAAAAACCTTCCTTGTGTGGAATGGCATGAGTGGCTGCTGCGCCTTACTACTGCAAACATCACGTGGATTTGTCCTTGGTGGCGTCTTAGTCATGTCACCGTGGATTTCCTCAGGCACTACGTACCCTTTCCCGGTCTATACCCCAGCTCATTCTATTTTCCCGCCAGGGTTCCTCGACAATATGGGTGTCTCCATCACCCCCTTGGGGCCTCCCAATGCTCATTTTCCTAGATCTCATGACCTTGGTCCAGCATCTAAGAAACAAAAGACGTGATTTGTAATTACTTGACTCTAATCTTTCCCGGTTAGCTGTGATTTATGTAATCTATGAACATCTTGAACGCTTGTTTCAATAAAGGTGTTTGCATTACTTCTTAGTACATATGTAGGAAATAATGAACTTCATTGCAATGATACCTCTGTCGCTAACTGTTCCTCACAAATTTTACAATTAACCATTTTTCTTGCTCACTCATGCTCTATGTTTTGCTTGGGTTGTCCTTTGCGGATTTTCAACCCAACGAGTCTTCCCTTTTTTTATGCAAAGTATTGTTTCAGCCTGTCCACGTTGATGGGCTCGGTGAACTCGTTCCCTTCCAAATCTGACAATCTCACTGCCTCATTCCCCATCACATTTTTGACTATGTAGGGCCCTTCCTAATTGAGCCTGAACTTTCCCCTTAGGTCCATTATCAATGGCTTCGACTGCTTGAGCACTAGATCATATTCCCCGATCTTGATGGGACGCATCTTCTTGTTGAACGCCCGGGCCAATATTTTCTTGTATAACTGCATATGGTACAAGGCCTTTATCCTTTTCTCATCCAGTAATGCTAGCCGTTCAAACCTCTGCGAGGCCCATTCCTGCTCAGGCAATCCTGCCTCTGTTAATACATGCATTGATTGTATCTCTATTTTCACTGGTAACACTGCCTCCATCTCGTAAACCAAAGCATATGGTGCGGCTCATGTTGCCATTCTCACCGAAGTTCTATACCCCCACAAGGCATACGACATTTTTTCAGCCCAATCTCTATAACTTTCCGTCATCTTAGCTAGTATTTGCTTTATGGTTTTGTTGGCCGCCTCCACCGCCCCATTAGCCCGTGGCCTGTAAGGTGATGATTTGTGATGCCCTATCCTATACTTCTGCAACATCGCCTTTGTTTCTCCCTGAAATTGGACTCCATTGTCCGTCACTATGTGATGTGGCATTCTATTTCGACATACTATATTACGGGCTATGAACTTGGCCATCTGCTTCACCGTAACATTACAGAATGACTCGGCTTCTACCCATTTCAAAAAATAGTCTACCGCCACTACTATAAAGCGGTATATATTTGATACATGTGGCCTGATTTCTCCAATCATGTCGATACCCTATGCTGAGAAAGGCCATGGTTCTGACAGTCTGTGCAATTCCGTAGGCGGTAGATGGTTCAAATTGCCGTGTGTCTGGCAATCGTGACAGTGCTTCACCAGCTTTGTGCAGTCAGCTTCCATGGTCGACCAGTAAAATCCTTGTCTCACTATCTTGCGAGACAAATTCAATCCATTCATGTGCGGTCCACATACTCCAGCGTGCACCTCTTCCATCACCTTTTGAGCCTCTTATTTTCTTAAACATTTCAGCTGGATGCTGTTGGCTTGTCTCTTGTACAGCTCTCCCTTCAAACTCACATACTAGGAAGCCAATTTCTTAATGGATATTATGTCTTTCTTGCCGGCTCCTTCTGGGAATTCTCCACGTTCTAGATACTACAGAATGGCGTAGTACCACGGCTTCCCATCATCAACTTCTACTTCCAAAATTCTCTATATCTCATAACTGGGTCTCCTAGCTGTTGTCAGCACAATGGGTCTCATTACTAGTTTTTCTGGGTTTTCCCAAGTTACAGCTAGGGTGGCTAGTACGTCCGCCATTTGGTTCTCTTCTCGTGGCAAGTGCTAGAATTTACAGTCGGGGATAGCTTGTGCCAACTTCCCGAGATGGAGTATGTAGGGTCTCAACCAGTCTTCCTTCAATTCTCATTCCTCTCGTATTTGTCGAACTACCAACATCGAGTCTCCATAAACTTCTACGTCCCTAGCTCCTAGGGCTATTAGTGCTTTCAGTCCAAAGACACGTGCTTCATATTCGACCATGTTGTTGGTTACTCCGAACGTTAACCTTTTGGCCATAGGTAGGGTTTCTCCTTCGGGGGTTACTATCACAATTCCTATTCCAGCTCCTTTGCAATTCAGCGCCCCGTCAAAATACATTTTCCACCCCTGGACCGTTATGGCTTGAACCTCATTATCTGGGAATTCGAACTTATACCGATCTCCTTCTATGGATTGTAATGCTAAGAATTCTGCTACGGCTCGCCCTTTGATTACCTTAGAGGTGAGGTATTCTATATCAAACTCTGTCAGCAACACCAACCATCTGCCTAACTTCCCCACCAGTGAAGGTACTGACTGCAAATACTTTAGAGGATTCTCCTTTGCTACCACTTGTATCTTATAGGATTGGAAGTAATGACGCAACTTTCGGGAAGCCCGTATCAACGCTAAACAGATCTTTTCCACCTCTTGATAATGGGCTTCATACGGAAGCATCTTCTTACTGAGGTAGTAGACTACATGTTCCATCCCTGTCTCATATGCCTATACCATCATCGCCCCAGCGCTTCGGGTTCTATGTCCAAATACAGCACCAAGGGTTTGCCCGGCCTTGGAGGTTTCAGGACGAGCGTTTTAACCAAGTATTCCTTGATTTTGTCACAAGCTTCTTGACATTGCCTATTCCACTCCACAGACTGGTCCTTCCTCAATAGCTTGAAGATTGGCTCACATACTAATGTTAGTTTGGCAATGAATCGACTGACATACTGGATTTTCCCGAGAAAAGCTCTAACTTCCTTTTCTGTCTTCGGTGCGGGCATCTTGGTAATTGCCTTGATCTTTTCAGGGTCCACTTCTATCCCTCCCATTCCTACCGTATGCCCTAACAAATTCCCGGATGTTACCTCAAACACACACTTCTTAGGGTTGAGTCGGAGGTTGTACTTATCGACCATTTGAAGGAATTTCTCCAGCGCTTCTATATGTCCGGCCCTAGTCTCTGATTTAACCATCATGTCATCCACGTATACCTCAATCTCCTTATGCATCAAGTCATGGAATAATGTAGTGTCCATTCGTTGATAAATGGCTCCCGCATTCTTAAGTCCAAACGGCATCACCTTGTAACAATATGTACCCCACTCAGTGACGAAGGTAGTCTTATGCTTGTCTTCTTCGGCCATGAAGACCTGGTTATATCCTGAGAATCCATCCGTGAACGAGTACATAGCAGATAAAGTCGCGCTATCAACCAACACGTCTATATAGGGTAAGGGAAAATCATCATTTGGGCAAGCTTTGTTGAGGTCCCTATAATCCACGCACATTCTGACCTTTCCATCCTTCTTCGGTACCGGCACAATGTTGGCTAACCACTCGGGGTACTTCACCACCTCTAAGAACCTCACATCTATCTGCTTCTTGACTTCTTCCCTAACCTTTTCGGCCCATTCTGGCCTCATTCTCCGGAGCTTCTGTTTTATTGGTCTCATGTTCGGATAAGTTGGTATCATGTGCTAGGCAATATCCATGTCCACTCCTGGCATGTCTTCATAAGACCATGCGAATATTTTTACATATTTTATTAATATTCTCTCTAATTCTTTCCGCTCATCAGAGGTAACCTCACTTGCAATTGAAATTTCCTTGGGGTTTTCACATGTACCAATATTAAATGCATTTGTCTTTGTTGAGTCAATGTCAAATATGCTCATGTCATAAATGTTATGATGCAGACTAACAGGAAAAGACTCAAACAAGTAAGCAAAATCAATGTCTTTATTATTACTAAATGCACATCTTCGTAATTTGCAGTCTTGTCTTCTTCCGTCTTCTTGCTTTCTTCGAGCGTCAGATTCTCCAACTGCAGTAGTTCTTCTTCCCATTTATCTTCCTCTTTTGCAACTTCCTCTGCTTGTGGTTCTTTGCCCATCACATCCTTGTAGATTTCGGCTCATTCCCATCGGATTCATACCCCAATCCTCTCTTAGTGGTCTGCCCCTTGAAATCTGGCAGTGTTCTTATTCCCTGGCCTCTAACATTCAAACCTGTGCCCAGCTCATTTTTCATTCTTTCCATGATTATAGCCTCTTTAGGGTCACTCATTCTTCGAAGTTTGCCGCCACTTGGAACCTTGTGAAAGGTTGTATGTCTAAAGTAGCCACAATATTATCTACTTCAGCCCTTATGGTGACGACTTCCTCTCCATGCGAGAACTTAATAACATGGTGCAAAGTGGATGGCACGCCCTCAAGTCTATGAAACCATGGCCTCCCCAATAATAGAGCAAATGTAGCTGGGATATCAAGCACTGTGAACTCCACCCCGTCTTCTATCGGGCCCACTTTGACTATTGTGATGAAAATACCTTCGACTCCCCGTTTGCTATCGTCATATGCTTTGATAGTCATGATGGAGGGGCTTAAATCTGTTGTCTGCATACCCAACCCTGACAGAATCTTCAAAGGGCACACATTGATAGATGAGCCATCATCCACCATCACACAAGATGTCTTCTTACCTCTTACTTCTGCTTTTATGAATAGCGGCTTGTTGTGATTCCTCCCTTCCATCGGGAGCTCTTCTTCAGAGAATGTTACCATCTGCCTACCCTCTTTCTGTACCGACCCTACAAACATTGTCGGGTTTGCATTTTCAGGTACCATTATCTTGCTTAGAGCTTCTACCATGCACGTCTGTGCTCTTGAGAGGCGCATAATAACCCACATATGCTCACTTGTGCCCGTGTCTTCTTCAATTGACGCAACACAGTATCCCCTTCGGAGTTATCCGTATTCTCCGTCACCTCTCGGCCTTCTTTTAGCACTTCTTTACCTTTCTCCGTTACATTACTGTAAAAACATCTATTGCGAGTCATCCCATTTACCTCCTCTTCGTCACTGCTCGAGAAGTTTTCCCAGAAATCTCTCATCTGCTCTGTTTCATCTTCACTATTGATATCTCATATCCACATGCAAGAAGCTTGATGGTTGAGAGTTTGGAGAACAAAGCTTTCGGGCAGGACGAAGTTGATCATGTAGGTGGGTGGTGGAACGGAGTGGTAGTTGGGTAGAGGGTTTCCGTGTGTGTTGGGTTGTTCTTTTTCCGGGTTGGATATCTTATAGGCGTCAATGAGGTCTTGGATCTCATGCCTAAGGAGGGTGCAGTTGTCAGTTTCGTGGTCTTTTTGCTGATGGTAGTGACAGTATAGGTTTAGGTCGAGGTGGCGTGGCACATGGTTTGGAAGTGGTTTAGGTTCTAAGGGTTTTAGGAGTCCTTGTCTCTTCAGCTTTTCAAACACCTTTGACAAAGGTCTACCAAAATTGGAGAATCGCCTGTTTCTGATGGCGGCGACCTCAGCAGGAGCGAGCTTGGTCCCTGAAGGCCCCACAATGGTCTTTCTATTCTGGCCGTAAAATTTTTTGTTCTCGGCTTTCTCTTCCTCGATATCCATGGCAGTTTCTCTTACCTATCAAAAGTCGCTAATCATGGAGGTCATCTTTCTCAGCTTGTTATAAATGGAGCGCTTGGTGCCCTTAATGATAATCTTAATATGGTCCTTCTATGAGGGCCGTGTCTGCATCTTCAAGAGCTGGCTTCTCCAGCGATCCACATAATATTTGAAGGTCTCTTCTAGCTTATGTTTGGTGTTTTATAGGTCACGAAGCGACAAGTCTATCTCCATGTCTGTGATATATTGGTTCAAGAAGGCCTCCGCTAATGCCCTCCAGTCATCCCTGACCTTTTTCTCCAGGCCATGATACCATACTACGGGCGCTCCTTCCAGTGACATCCCAAACATCTTATGCACATGGCGTTTCGACAAACCCACTGAACTCATCACTGAAATATATTGTCGGAGATGGACCATAGGATCTCTGTTTCCGTTGAACTTGGCCATGTCAGGCATCTTAAATTGGGGAGGCAGCTGTTCTTCGAAAGTCATCGCATCATAGTCTAATAAATCTTCATGTTTTCCCTTCATCTTGCGGGTAACTGACTCTACTTGTTCTCTGAGTTCATGTAACTCTGTCTGAGTTAATGAAAGGTGACGGCTAATATAAAAGAATTTATTATCATAATAAATAAATATTAATTAATGTAGATTATTGAAATTATTATCATAATGAGTAAATATTAATTAATGTAAATTTTTTATTGTAATGGAATTTATTATCGTAATAAGTAAATATTAATTAATGTAGGTTATTAATATTCAAGTAGGTATATTCAAGAGAATTTATTATCATAATAAGTAAATATTTATTCATATTCAATTAGGTATATCCTTTTTTTTAATGACATGTAAATATTAATCAATGAAGATTATTGAATTTATTATCATAATAAGTAAATATTAATTAATATAGATTATTCATATCCAATTAGATAAATATTTATTCATGTTCAACTAGATATATCCTTTTTTGGAATGACACATATTGTCGAATTTATTATCATAATAAGTAAATATTAATTAATGTAAATTAATATTAATTTATTGTCCCTAAGGTATAATAATAATTTATGCCCATATTTTTTCTGCCACATGACAGCACCATATGAGAGAGAGGACATAAATAAAAGTAGGGTTATGCTAACGAGTGCTCTTATGACACTCGTTAAGAATCCATTTAAGAAAAGTTTTGACATCGTTTTTATGGGGAATGAAAAAAATTGTCAAAACATTAATGATTTTTTTTTCTTTTTCCCATAAAAACTTTCCTTAAATGGATTCTTAACGAGTGCCCAGCATTTCCCATAAAAATATGTATGATTTTCCGAGTTTAAACTCACAATAGACTATACTAAGATTTAATAACAAAAATTAATGGAAGTTGTTAATAGTATAAATTGCACAGAATAAATTATTATTTATGTGTATTTATTAAAAAATATTAAATGAAAATATCATAACCATATTGTTATTTGTTGTTATCTCAATTAATATATTTACATTTTCAAATTTAATGGTGACAGCACAGATAATTTCTTTCAAGAGTAATCTCAAGTAATATGTAATTCCATAATGGACTTTTTTAATTTTTATAATAAAAATAGTATTTGAATTTTCATTTTCATATGAAATTGAGTTCAAATATTTTCTCCACTCCCGCAAATTACAAACCCCATGTTAAATAAGATAAAATCATAAAATTAAAATATTATACGGAACAATTATCCTTCTTACAAAATAGTTAGAAGAATAATCAAAGATGAAAACTTAAATATCCAGAAGATTTCGATCGAACGGTCGATAGAGAATGCTCACATGCTGCAGCATTCAACTTTTTGTCACTTTTCTCATGTGACCAAAAAGGGCTGTAATTTTGACTAATCATTGAGGATGTAAAGAAAAGTCTGATAATCTAATTAATATAGAATCCAACGGACAAGATTCGCAGCAACCAAATTAATCAATCAGATAATTTTATTTTTTTCTGAAATCGTTGGAAATCTTACCGTCAAACCACCTCTTACGGATTTAAGCAGAGTAGCTAAAACCTCCGACAGTCTCAAGCTCATACGAGAAACGTATTCCCTGAATTCGAACTCAGAAGCTCAAGATAAAATCATGAATCATATATCACCAAATCACGTCATTCGAAGACATACTAATTAATATAGAATCCAACGGACAAGATTCACAGCAGCCAAAATAATCAATCAGATAATGGTAAAGGATGTCATTAGTTAACCATTAATCACGTAATTAGACCAATTTTCATTTTATAAATCTGAATTAATCCAAAATGAAATATTAAAGGGAATTTTAACTATTGATCCCCAGTTTTTTCAAGTTTATTATGTAAGTATAATTTTTTTTTATTTATACCAAATAGGTCTCCAATGCCTAGGGTTGGTAGAAATTCGGACTGAGATTTGAGATCTCATATCATTTGATACTAGATTCGTGACAGATATTCATTTTAAATTTATAATATGTCCAGACTCATTACTTAAATAATCTCAAATCTTCATCAGAATGCGACATCTCGTATAATTTGATATAAGACTTGTGATGATTTTTCATCCCAATTGAAAATTTGATAGGGATTTTAATGATTTTTTATCCTGATTACAAATAAGGTCATATCAAGATTTCAAATCTTGGTCCGGCTCGATTGATTTCCAAGCCTACCAATGCTTAGAGGTGGCTATTTGGGTTGGCATGTCATGATTAGTATTACGTCAAATTTGAATTGACTTTTACTCAATCCATTTATTAATAATATCATGAATCAAAAGCACTAGTCTAACTCGTTTATTATAGTGTCGTCCAGTTAACATAATTTTAATATTTTTCTAAAATCACATTTTTAACATGTACCTCCTATGAGGTTTAAGCAACTAACACCTATATGGTTTATTCACAAATTTATTATAAGATTTTGTCTTATGTTATTAATTTATTTTCTGTTGTTATGTAATGAATGATATTTCAATATTTTTGTTATTTTTTCTATCCAAACTAATAGTCAACTAAATTTGAACCAAGTAAGTTATCATATTAAAAACTTTAGACTTAAACTCGATACCTATTTAATAATTGTATCAATTTTAGCTACCAAAAATCTATTCATTCATGATGGCATAGCAAGTCATGTGAAAAAATGTCACTCTACAAATGCTTTCAAAATGATTTTTCTTTGATAATATCAATATAGAATAAATATGGACTTGATTGATATAATTATGCAACTTATAATATAATTTGAAGAAAGATTAAAATATAGGGAGCCAAATGCTATTAGCCTAACAATATCAACTGAGTAAAATTTTCTGTCCAATGGTTGGTGGTTGGTTGGACTGACGAAAGACAGAGAAGCTCATAGGCAAGTCAAATTGTCTTTGCTTGGCGAAGGTCTCTAACAAAAAGAGACCATTTTTTTTTTTTTTTTGAAAATAATAATAATAAGAATTGAACCCAAATCTACTCCAAAAGTGGAAAAAATCACAACCCGAATCTCTAGAGTTATCTTTTGTTCAGTTATAGTTCTGGGTTTTGCCTCTTTCGTTGAGGAAAGAAAGAGAGTGTTTAAAACAAAACCCACAAAAAAAAAAAAAAAAAATCTTGAAAGAAGATCTGGGTGTTTTGTTTTGTCTGGATGGGAGCTTGCTGCAGCAACCGGATCAAGGCTGAGACTCCATCTAATACAGGTAGTTTGGTTAGTTCTATGTTTGTGCTGTTAACTTTTCAATTAATGATTTTTTATTCTGTGTTTTTTTGGTTAATTGTGTTAATTTGGATTGCTGGAAGCTACTATTGGGGTCAGGGGTCAGTTTCTGTTGATTTAGATTAGTAATATTTTTGTAAGGGGGGTTGATGGGTTGTTCAAAATGTTTTAATTTTCAGCAACACTTCATTTCGTGATTCTACAAGGTTATTATGATGAATTTTGTTTGTAGGTATGCCAAGACTTTTGTTTTCATTGGAATTGAATTTGATGCAGTTGAATTTTCTTGTTTGTTGAATTGCTTAATGGAACCAACACTTATTCTTCAATGATTTGATGTAATAATGCCTTATCAATATGTTCAGTTTCTGCTTTAATGGGATTTTCAGGTTGCTGGTGGCTGGTGCTATAATAATTTGATGTTTTCTTGTTGCATTCTTTGTTTTGCGATGGGAGCTATTGTCTCATATCGTAAACAATTTTGTTGGAAAAAAAAAAACTTGACATTTGCTTTTGTGTAGATGTGAATTCAAAAAGTGCGAGCAGAGATGGAAAGAGTTTAAGCAGTTCCAGTGGTAAGGCCTCTTCATTTTCCCTGCCTCAAACACCACGGAGTGAGGGTGAGATTTTGCAGTCATCGAATATAAAGAATTTCAGCTACAGCGACCTTAAGACAGCTACCAGAAACTTCCGCCCTGATAGTGTTTTAGGAGAAGGTGGCTTTGGTTCTGTCTTCAAAGGATGGGTTGACGAGCATTCACTTACATCTACGAGGCCAGGTACTGGCATGGTGATTGCTGTGAAGAGGCTTAACCAAGAAGGGTTACAGGGTCACAAGGAATGGCTGGTAATGTTAAATCTGGTTCCTGTAATATCTTTCACATGTATTTTTCGTTTTCTGCTTATCTAGATTACTCTAAGCATTCAAGTTACACCAGAGTTTCACATTCTTTTGCAGATTTGGAGAACTTAGGCATACAAGAATTATATATGAAATGAGTTCTTATTCTTAATTTTTCGAAGTTGCCTTTGTAGTTTGTATGATTCAACCATTACAATCAACTATTCCAAGTGTCATGGCCATTAGGTTTTGGTACTTTTTTTTTATAAAATGGTGAATATATATAAGCCAGTGGCAGTAATTCATTGCCGTTAAGGACATCTCTTACAACATGATAATGATTCTCTTATCATATTTTTGACCTGCAGACAGAAATAAACTATCTTGGGCAGTTGCATCATCCCAATCTTGTGAAGTTGGTTGGTTACTGTTTAGAGGATGATCATCGGCTTCTGGTTTATGAGTTCATGCCTAGAGGCAGCATGGAAAATCATCTATTTAGGAGTAAGTTTCTCCGTACTATATGCATAGTACTGCCTCTAATATATTTTGTAAATTATAATTGAAGCATTATTATTGATATTGAAACAGGAGGGTCATACTTCCAGCCTCTTTCTTGGAGCCTCCGGATGAAAATTGCCCTTGGTGCGGCAAAAGGTCTGGCCTTCCTTCACAGTGCTGAATCAAAAGTTATATATCGTGACTTCAAGGCTTCTAATATCTTGCTTGATTCGGTATGTAACTTATAGCATGCAAATTTGAATGACATTTTTAAACTGGTTGAATTTTTTCAGATTTTTGGTTCCTTTGGGATTATTTTATCTGTTGCTGACTTGCTTGTATATGTTTCCCAGAACTACAATGCAAAACTTTCTGATTTTGGATTGGCCAGGGATGGACCAACTGGTGATAAGAGCCATGTCTCTACTAGGGTTATGGGTACCTATGGGTATGCTGCTCCTGAGTATCTAGCAACAGGTACTGCTTATCTCTATTGCTTGTTCCATGACTCGTATATACCTGTTTCTTTACTTTTTGCAAGTTTTTTTAAGGTCTTTAATTCTTTAAAAAAAGCTCTTGAGGTAATATTCAAATTCTTTTCGGAAATGTCCAATATATTGTTGGATAATCAACCCACAAATGTTCTTCCTGGTGAATAAAACCGCTGTGTTCTGAACTGCATTTATTGTTCTTGGACTATACTCTAGAGAAATATATCAATGTCCAGATAATTAATTTCATTTTACTTATTGGGAAGGTCATCTGACTGCTAAGAGCGACATATACAGTTTTGGAGTTGTTCTTCTAGAAATGTTATCTGGCAGACGAGCAATTGACAAAAATCGGCCAACTGGAGAACACAACCTTGTGGAGTGGGCAAAACCTTATATGACCAACAAACGCAGAGTATTTCGCGTTCTAGATCCCCGTCTTGAAGGTCAGTACTCACTGCCTCGAGCTCAAAAGGCAGCCACCCTTGCACTTCAATGCCTATCTGTAGAACCCAAGTTAAGGCCAGACATGGATGAGGTGGTAAAAGAATTAGAACAGCTTCAGGAGTTGAGAAATATGCCCAAAAGTGCCCAAAAAGAAAACCAGGGAAAAGTTCAAGTTCCTTCCAATGGTCGAGTAACTTCTTATCCAAGGCCTTCTGCTTCGCCTCGTCGTGTTTAGAGGAAGTATTCTGGTGCAGGATTTTTTCTTGCAATTAAAAAAAAAAAAAATTGCCCTTTCTGAAGGGAAGAGTTCAAAAGTTTATGATTGAGCAATGTATAGTTCTTGTTTAGGCTAATCTATATATGCTGTGAATGTTTTGAGAAAGCAATCTGAATACTTTCATGTATCATACTTCAGATCAGAGCTTATCAGTAAGCATTTATTTCTTGATCTTGGTGCTTATATATATAAACAAAGAGTAATGATATACTTATTCACACTTATCCCAACTCTCTCACTGTAGCTACAGTGAGCTACAGTAATTCACTGTCTTTTTATTTTTTGGTCGTCTCCTTGTCTTTCTTGTAATATCATCTAATGACATGGTATAAAAAAAAAATTAGATGGTTAAGATTGAATTGTATGTCACGTAATTAGACGATAGCACTAGAAGAGACAATGAAAGAAACACCAAGGACATGATCCTAATTCTTATTAGAGAATCATGAGATGAGTTTGAAATTTAAACCTGATTTAGCTACTAACTGGAAGTCATAACTCATCTGGTGGAAACAAAAACAAAAAAGATCACAGCTTGCATGATTTGGTAAGTTTATCTCCCAAACAAGGCAACACAGTCCTTCTGCACAGTCTGGGATAGATTGATGTCGAAGAGTTCACATCGTATAGGCATCTCCATCTCATAAAATGGATTCTTCAATACATAATCCGTGTATAGTTCATAGATAACATTCAATAGAGATTCCATGTGCTGAGTCGCAGGTTCACACACCACGAAGAACTTTGTGCCTGTATGTCGAAATAAGAATACAGTTATTTTCTGAGTTTATCATTTGCTAGAGAAGAATGTCAACAATATTTCATACTAGAAACAGGCATGTTAAAAAACTTTATTAAGGAACAATCAAATGTTTTTAAGACCCTAGCAGCCAATACACCTCCACCATTACATCACGTCAAGTATTGAATAGGTGAATAGGCATAATAATTTATCGACACCAAAACAAAGCCGAATCATTTGAGGTGCAAGTCTGGGAGTGCTTCAGTAAAAGGTGATTTCAAGTGGAAAATTCCGGCAAAATTACTTGAAAACATGAAATTAAAAAGCACATAACAAGAGCATCTCTAGAAAGCATTCCAACAAGCACTCTCTAAAAAGCAACTATCAAGTATTTCACTGAAAATCGCTTCAGATGCTTTTTAATCTGAAAACTTCTTTCTCTATTTCATCCAAATTCTACGAAATCGATATATAATAAGCTAAAATAAAGTATTTTACTCCGTAATGCAGTCTACAATTAATCATGGGGATAATATATATACATTTCTAAAGTTCTTACCTTACACATCACAAATCTTGCTTGCAACAAATGCAGTAGGTTACTTAAAAACGACAACTATCGTTCCTTTCCTTTTCTTTTGCATAAGTTTGAGGTTCTCTAGATTACAAGCCAACCCTAACACTTGGTTTGGATTGAGGGAAACAACAGAAAGTTTGATTCATCTCGCCAAGGGCAGATCCAAATGAAGGCATGCATATGCAATTTCCACCCCCAAAGAAATTTTAGTTACTTCTTGATAGATACCAGTCATAGTAGGATTACAAACAATAAATCGATAGATCTCTAATACCAATAAAGTGGTCACAATCAAAGATAACATAATTTCATAACTATCTTAGGGTGAGAAGAAACCACAAACAAACTCTCTTCTGATGAGAGTAAACCCCAATACTGACTTAATTCTTCTCCTTAAATCAGTTCACAAAATTACACTGAAATAATATTTGCCACCAATAATTTTTCATTGTCCAAAAAATACACAAACTAAAAAGAAACTCATCTCTGAGTTTACATGAATTGCTATCTTCTCGATGTAGACGGCAATGCGATAGTACATGTAACAGATAATGATTTAACTTCGAATTGCATAATTTATATCCAAATTTTCTCCAAAATAGAAATATATCTAAAATACAACACAGCCCATAACTTCAGAACTTAAAAAGAAAACAAAATTACCAGTGAGAGATTGGAAGCAATGGAGATGAAAAGTGTCAGCTTCAAGAAGTTCGATGCCAGAACAGCCAGTGGTAGGCGATAACTGTTGAGAGATCGCGTGCATTGAATGCCATAAACTCGCCACTCTCAAACTATCATTCGTATCCATTCGCCCAGCAGATCCATAATCCTTATTAAATTTAATTTTTTTTCCAGAAAATAATAATTTTTAAAATAAATAAATATAGTCCTGATTATCAAATACTTGAAGCGGATAAAGAGAGAAAAGAGAAGGTACCTTGTAGAAAATCAAGCCGCCGGATTTGTTGATGATGTAAAGGCCGTAAATTGCTGCCATCAGTATTCAGTAAAGCCTCTTTCTCGGAATCTAATAACTTGGAAGCAAAGCAGAACGACGACGACGACGAAGAAGAAGAAGAAGAAGAGTAATTACTCCAACGTCTCTATTAGTATTTTTTTTTTTTTTTTAATTAACAAATCAGTCCTTTTTTTTTTAATCACTATAAACTCAATCGCCAAATCACTCATTACAGGCTTAAACAGAGCAGTTAAAATTTTCGATTGTCTCGGCTCTTATAAAAAACGCACGAATTCGAACTCAGGAGTCAGGACCTCAAGATAGATACTGAACCCTACGTCACCGAGTCACGCCCATTGGGAACAACAAATCAGTCCTTTTAAAAAGATAACTAGCGAAATTATCAATCTTACATACAAAGATTAACACGTTATGAAAAATATACATAAAATTTATTATTGTTCCACCTAAAGATTATTATGTATATTAAATTTGAATATATGATTACGTGTGTTAAATATTGAATATATATCTAATACAAAATGTACCGACGTGTGAGTGGAATGATGGATAAAATTTCAAAATTTATATATTTTTGATAACATGTCAAATATTAAATATATAATTGATAATTTCCCTACTCTTGAATTAAATTGACTTAATATCCATTTAATAAAATTATGTTGAATTTTTTAGATTTTCTTTAAAAAAAAAAAAATCTAATTATATTTTAAAATAAAATTGATTAGAGTTTGAGTAGGTTCCCGATAATAAACATGTTGGAATTTATTTGCAACATGATCTTTAACACAAGAGCTTAGAATACAATTAAATGAATTAATCAGATGATTCAGGGAGCGTACCTGATTTAGAATTCATATCGGCAGCGGAAATTCTGATAGATCTATTGATTTGTTACACTGAGGAGATAACCCTCTGCTCCCCACTTCTTGATGGTGAGAAACTTACTCGCCCTGATTAAACTTTCCTTATGCCTTAATATTATTCAAGCTTTAAATTTCTCTCTCCCTTTAGTCTCGGCAATTGTAAATTAATTGCATAGTCAAGATTTTTATGCTCAAAGGCTATATCAATAATAATCCCAATCTCCAAGGCAAAAAGCTTGTTAACTTGCATAGAAGCATTAATACTTCTTTAATAATGCAAATGCTTGGATTTGATAAGACTTATCCTAAACTTTACATCAAATCAATGATTAAAGAAGAGATAATTATGATAAACTTATCCTTATGTTATCATGATTATTATTAAAGAGAGAGACATAAAGTTTAATATTAAAATAAGCTTATAGAGTAAGTTATATGGGGAGTGAGAGTGAGACATTAGCTCACAATTTTATGGAGTGTAATGGGCTCACCCATCAAAAGCCCATAACAATTCCGAAGCCCGCTCTAATATCCACACATCAAATAATATAGAGTTGCAGCCCACTTTATTAGATCAAAACATTGGGCTTCACAGTTTCTATACAAAATCATTATCTTAGCGCTTTATATTAAAACCCGTATCACAATTAATATAAACTCATAATTAGAATAAAATATTCTAACATTCTCCCACTTGGGCGATATCAATTGTGGATGTTTTAATGCTAAGAAAACTTTATGGATCCAATATTGGTTCAGAAACCACTCTAGTAAACCATTTCGTCCAATAAGAATAAGATCGTAGATATAGAATCATGGCGGTACCTACATTATAATGCAACATAGTTCCTTCCATGGTCACATATATCAAACAACCTTATCGACATGAACAAGATGTGATAGAGCAGTAAGATACAATAGCACCAACTTTATGATCTAAAAAACATGTGTTATTTTCTCTTATCGATCACCAATTTCTCTACCTTATGCAGCCCAGGCCACATGAGAATCAAGGCTTAAATATAAGCATGTATGTCTTCTATTATCCCAAGATAAACTTTATGTGTCACAAGACATACCAACAAGGCTTTATAACTTTATGCCCCAAGCCAATGCTTATGATTGACACCCATCATAAGACTTTACACAATGATATATCAAACAATAAACATTAATATCTTCCCATGAAGATGCATCTTTATAGATAATTATTGCAAAATATAAAATACATGTACGAATGTACAAATAAAATAACATAGAGCAATGATGCCTCCCACTAACCTAGGGTATCAAAAGACTTTACCAAACCCATACAAGCAACATGCTTTACAAAAATAATGGGTCGAAAACCTTTGGTCAAAAGATCAGCAATCATATCATCTGTACCGATATGCTCTACTAGAATGTCATATTTCTTAACTAGTTTCTTAATTGTCAAGTATTTGACCTCTATATGCTTTGACCCAGTGATATTCTTATTATTTTTGGCATAATACAGCTGAAAGATTATCACAATATAACCTTATAGGTCTAAAAATAGAGTCAACAACTGACAATTATTTAATGAGATTTCGTAGCCAAACAGCCTGTGACGCTGCACCAAACATGCTACAAACTCAGCCTGCATTGTGGAAGAAGTTACTAGTGTCTGCTTGACACTTTTCCAAGATATAGTTCCACCTGCTAGCATAAACACATATCCTGTGGTAGATTTCCTATCATCTAAACAACCAGCAAAGTCAGAGTCCGTATACCTTACTAGTTCAAGATTCTCAACCTTTTTGTATGTCAACATGTAATCTTTAGTCCCCTTAAGATACCGAAAAACTCTCTTGGTAGCAGTCCAATGTCCCTTTCCAGGATTAGATAAAAATCTTCCCAGTACACCAACTGCAAATGCAATGTCAGGTCTAGTGCATACCTGTGCATACATCAGGCTTCCTACTGCACTAGCATATGGCACTGCTTCATGGACTCTCTCTCAACCTCATTCTCAGGTGACTGTGTCCAGGCTCAATTTATCACCTTTAGCAATTGGCACATCCCAAGATTTACAATCATGCATACTGAATCTCTTCAGTATCCGCTCAATGTATGCTTTCTGAGAGAGACCTAATACCTTTCGAGTTCTATCTCTGTGGATTTCAATACCCAGAAAAAAAATATGCTTCTCCAAGATCTTTCATATCAAAATGTCTAGACAATGACTGCTTTACCTCATGCAGCATTCCTAGATCGTTACATGCAAGCAAAATATCATCCACATAGAGAATGAGAAAGATATATTTTCTCCCACTGATCTTGATATATATGCATCTATCAACTTTACTTTCCATAAAGCCTAAAGAGGAGATTACACTGTCAAACTTTAGGTACCACTGCCGTGAGGCTTGTTTCAAACCATAAATAGACTTTTTAAGTCTACAAACAAGATGATCTTCACCATCTTTCTGAAATACTTCAGGTTGTTTCATATAGACCTCTTCGGTTAATTCTCCATTTAGGAATGCAGTTTTAACATCCATCTGATGTAGCTTTAAATCATAATGAGCTATTAGTGCCATGATTACTCTATATGTATCTTTAGAAGATACATGAGAAAAAGTTTCAGTATAATCAATTCCTCATCTCTGAGTAAATCCCTTGGCAACTAATCTGGCTTTAAACCTCTCAATATTCCTTTTGGAGTCTTTCTTGGTCTTATAGACCCATTTACAGCCAATAGGTCTACAACCTTCAGGTAATTCAACAAGCTCTCACACACCATTATATCCCATAGATTGCATTTCATGTCTCATTGCATTCCACCATAGATCGGATTGAGAACTAGAAACAGCTAATTTAAAAGTTGTTGGATCAGTGCGATGGCTTATGTCATAATCAATCTCATTTAAATAAACTTCATAATCAGAGGGAACAGCAGACCGTCTTACCCTGGTTGACCTTCTTAATGGAACCTCTGCAGCTATATCCTGTAATGGCGGAACCCCGTTTATCTGTATGGGTTCCTCCTCCATAACTAGATTAGTCGCAGGTGTAGGTTCCAAGGTCTCAGACTGTATGGGTATGGGTATATGAACAATTCTGGTCTGTTGTCATTGATTTGAGATTTCTGTATGATTATCATTATCAGCCACATCAAATTCCAAGAACTTAGCTGCTTGTGATTCTACAATCCTATAACCCTATTCTCTACAGTAAAATCTGTAGCTTTTAAAATGATCAGGGTATCCTATAAAATAGCAACGAGTAGATCTGGATTGCAATTTACCTTCAGTGGGATTATAAAGGCGTACTTCTGAAAGACATCCCCAAACACGAAGGTGACTCATGCTAGGTTTCCTACCGGTCCATATTTCGAAAGGAGTTCTAGAAACAGACTTACTTGGAACTCTATTGAGGATGTATAAGGTTGTTTTAATTGCCTCACCCCAAAGGAAGTCCGAGAGATTAGTTCTAGACATCATACTCTTTACCATCTCTTGAAGGGTGCGATTCCGCCTTTCGGCCACACCATTTTGTTCAGGACTACCTGGCATAGTAAATTGACTTACTATTCCACAATCCTCTAAGTATCTGACAAACGGTCCATTTATTTGTCCACTGACCCCATGTTTACCATAATACTCACCACCCCAGTCAGACCTAACAATCTTGATAATTTTTCCCAACTGTTTCTCAACTTCAGTCTTGAAGATCTTGAATTTATCAAGAGCTTCAGACTTTTCCTTAATCAAGTACAGATATCCATATCGGGAAAAATCATCAATGAATGTTATATAATACTTATTATTTCAAATTATGGGTGAATAAGGTCCATTTATGTCTGTATGAATAATTTGTAAAAGATCGGAGCTACGAGTGGATTCCTTTTTCTTTATTTTGGTTAGTTTACCCTTACAACAATCAACACATGTTTTTAGGTCACTGAAGTCAAGAGTAGGTAGGATACCATACTTTATTAACCTTTCTACTCTTTCCCTAGAAATGTGGCCAAGTCTTTTATGCCACAACATAGATGACTTTTCCTTTATTAAGGGTCTTTTAGCAACTTGTTCAACATTATATGAATTGGAATAGACCTCACTTGATGCTAAACAAAGACTGTACAAACCGTATGACAAAACACAATGGCCAACTTTATTTGAGTTGAAATATACAGATACAGAACCTGTATTAAACTCAAAACCATAACCTTGTTTGTCGAGTATAGATACTGATATCAAGTTTCGTCTAAAAGATGGTACATACAAAACACTTGTCAAAACAAGTTCATAATTGGAGTCTAGTTTTAAACAAATATCTCCAATATAATGTACTTCCACCAATTCATTATTGCCAACTACGAGCTTGAACTCATCCTTATTTGGTTTCCTCTTGTTTATGAATCCCTGCAATGTGAAAGCAACGTGATTAGTTGCTCCACTGTCAAGCCACCAAGAACTGGATGTGGCATTAACATAATTGGATTCACATACAACAAAAACCAAGGAGTTACTTGTATGCCCATGTTTCTCTAACCAAACTTTATACCTGGAACACTCTGACTTCTTATGCCCTTTTTTTTACAAAAGAAACATTTAAGTTCTTTCTTGAAGACACCTTTAGTACCACCCACAGCACTTGTCTGACCAGTTTTATTATAATTCTGAACATTACCAGAAGCTGAAAAATTAGATTTCTTACCTTTCTTGCGAGGCTTAGAAACTATTAGAGCTGTATCTGTATGCCCTGCCTTAAGTTTCTCTTCCTCGGCAACACATATGGCAATGAAATCATTAACATTCCAAGGTTCTTCCCTCGAATTATAAGTAGTTACAATTGTACCAAACTCTGTAGGCAGAGTATTCAATGCTTGATGGACAATGCAAGCATCTGGAAGAACAATGTTAAGATTTTTCAGCTTGTTCTGAATATGGACCATCATCAAAATGTACTCCAAAACACCTCCATTACCATTATACTTCATTGAGTATAATTGCTTCAGAAGGGTACCAATTTCTGCATTGATTGAGACTTTATATCTTTCAGATACAGTTGTCATGAAATCTTTTGCTATAGAGGTTTCTGGAAGACCACTTAGCAAATGCTCAGGAATTGATCTCTTTATAGTCAAATAGCACATGCGATTTGACTTATGTCATACTGTATACAACTGCTTATCTGTATCAGTACTGGAACTATCAATATCAGCTGGCTTATGAGTATTCATAGCAAGATCTATATCTGTTAATTCCATAGCCAACTGCACATCTCTCTTCCACACTTTAAAATTGGAGCCAGTCAACATCTCTATAGTCACAGTGTTGTTGTTAACTGAAAAGGTGACTGAGAAAAAAATAACAATGCAATTCTTTAGTTTAAGCACAACACATGATAATAAATACTCAAAGTCATAAAAGAGTATTATACCAAGAATTTTAGCACATCACTATATAAACACATTTGGGCAGAATATACAATATGTAATTGAAAATTCTTCATATAAGACGATTCATAAACTTATCAAATCCTCGTAAGTTTACCATCTTTGGGTGAATAAACCACTCAGACTAGTTCATTCCCAATCATATGTCTCATATGTAACATTTCTAAAATTTAACATACAATCCACATCTTTGGACAGAAGACTGCACATCAAAAAATAGAAACATCCCTAAAACATGCAAGACCATCATCACTTAAAAGATTCAGTGAAAAATGTCACTTTGGTGGCTGCAGTTCTACTAAACTCATAAGCAATTCTCACATCGGGATACACCTTATATTATCTTGTAAAATAACATTTATAATGTAATTTTATACTTTATAGACAATTAGCCGAATGCAAAAGCAAACACCAAAAAAGGAAATCATTTATTTACTAAAGGCAAATTCATATGTGCGAGACCAATTTTGATTTTGCACTCAATCATGATTTTTTTTTTTTTTTTTTTTTTTTTTTTTTATTCAGATTCAGTATTTGCTCTATCGAATCATAGATCTGAACTTCTATACACTTTATTTCAGTTTTCATAAATCCCAAAATTTATAGATCTGAATTAATAATTAATTCAATAACTTTATGTGCTTACAAATTGGATTAATTAATAATAACTATCAACAGTTTAAAATATGAATTCAAAAATTCATCCGATAAATTCATCAGATTTTTCTTAACTTTATGAAAAATTCATAGATTCTAAGATTGTATTCCTGAAGCTCTGATACCACATGTTGGAATTTATTTGCAACAAGATCTTTAACACAATAGCTTATAATACAATTAAATGAATTAATCGGATGATCCAGGGAGCATACCTGATTTAGAATCCATATCGGCAGCGGAAATTCTGATAGATTTGTTGATTTGTTGCACTGAGGAGATCACCATATACTCCACACTTCTTGATGGTGAGAAACTTACTCGCCCTGATTAAGCTTTCCTTATGCCTTAATATTATTCAAGCTTTAAATTTCTCTCTCCCTTTAGTCTCGGCAATTGTAAATTAATTGCATAGTCAAGATTTTTATGCTCAAAGGCTATATCAATAATAATCTCAATCTCCCTTTATATCTCAAGGCAAAAGGCTTGTTAACTTGCATGAGAAGCATTAATGCTTCTTTAATAACGCAATTTGCTTGGATTTGATGTAAGGCTTATCCTAATGTTTTACATCAAATCAAGGATTAAAGAAGAGATAATTATGATAAACTTATCATTATGTTTATCATGATTATTATTAAAGAGAGAGACATAAAGCTTAATAATTAAAATAAGCTTATAGAGTAAGTTATATGAGGAGTGAGAGTGAGACCTTAGCTCACAAATTTATGAAGTGTAATGGGCTCACTCATCAAAAGCCCATAACAATTCCAAAGCCCGCTCTAATATCCACACATCAAATAATATAGAGTTGCAGCCCACTTTATTAGATCAAACAATTGAGCTTCACAGTTTCTATTACAAAACCAATTATCTTAACGTTTTATATTAAAACCCGTATCACAATTAATATAAGCTCATAATTAGAATGAAATATTCTAACAAAACATATTAGGGTTAAAGTTTGAGATTATTTACACGATTATTAATACATAGATCAGATTTAACTCTCCTTAAATTTGATACGATAGGAATATTAGATATTAGGAACACGACAATACAAATCTATCACGTGTACATCTATTAACTAAAGTATTCTCTTAAAATACTAATATTTGACTAGTGGTAAATATATAAAACTTGTGGTTATCTTTAGGGATGACAAAAATTTTCACGGATTCCAGGCCTCATAGGAATTCGTTCCAATAGGAACAAGTTTGGGGTCCAAATTATATAAAAATTCGAATTAGGTCGTAGTTCGGGGTCTCGATTCGATCTTATTATCCGAATTGGGGTAAAGTTCGAGGTCTTGAACTAGAATAAAATTCTAATTTTTTAATTTTTTTTTAAAATAAAAAAATGTATAGATTGCAAACCAAAAAATCTATTATCTTATTATAAAGTTTTCCACATGAAAATTGAAAATTAACAATAAAGTACGTGGAGATCGGATCTTTACTTATTCTTTATCCTCCATTAGAGAATTTCAAATTCATAATGAATTCAAAAATTTCTTAATAATTCAGGTTCGGATTCCGAACCATCCTTAATTACCTTTACCTTTGCAAACTATAAGGATGAAGTTGATAATTACCTTTTCTTTTTAATTTTTAATCTTCTTTTATTGTAAAAACTGTTTACTAATCTGACGGCTGTGATAGAGCCACGTAGAGGAAGCCTTTCAAATCTGGCCTTAAACTCAGTTTGTGGATTTTAATTCATTTTCGTAAGCACATAGACAGAGATGAATGACGATGGTGGTTACTGGTTAGGTTAGGTGAGTTGAGCAAAGACTATTATATTAAGAGAGAGAGAGAGGCACCCATTTGGTAAAGCTGAAGAAGAAGAAGAAGAAGAAGAAGAAGAAGAAGAATGGCTGTGATGGAGAATTCAAAACCGACAGTGGAGATCAACTCACTGAAGTTCACGTATCCAGGAATCGACGGTCATCCTCCGCCGGGGTCCACTCCATTGATCGACGATTTCACTCTCACTCTCAATGCCGGACATCGCTGCCTCCTCGTTGGATCCAACGGCGCTGGTTAGTCCAATTTTCTTTTCCTTTTTTTCTTTTGTAACTCTTGCTTTCATTTGATCAGAAATTGGAAAATCAAAATGATGGTTATTTAATTTTGGATCAGGAAAAACGACGATATTGAAGATAATTGGAGGGAAGCACATGGTGGAGCCGGCCATGGTGAGGGTACTTGGAAAGTCTGCTTTCCACGACACCGCTTTGACTTCATCTGGTGATCTCTCCTACCTTGGAGGAGAGGTTTGTTTCTTCTTTTTTTCCATTATTTCTCCTTTATTTCTCAAATTTTTTTTTATTGTTTTATTTTTAATAGTTGATTTGAAATTCTTTTTACTGAGCTTTAAAAATTGCTTTTTGTTTGGTTTGGTTTGGATTTGAAATTCTTACTCAAATAGAATCGAGCCATCCAAAGTGAATGATCTAAACCTGCGTGAATGTGACAAAATAAGTGTGTTTTTCATTGAGGTGTCGTGGCTTTTTAATCCGGCAGCTGTTGTGAATTGTGAAATGGAATCACTAGTTGTTAATATAAGTGGGTGGGTGAGCGGTGAATTTAGTAAAAATGAGGTTGTGATTTCAAATTTAAGTAGAAGCACAACAGTTACAACTTGCAAACCTAAATTAGTTAAATGTAACTCTGCCTTTTCAGTGGAGGCGAGAGGTTGCTTTTGCTGGGTTTGAGGTTCCTATTCAAATGGATGTGTCGGCAGAGAAAATGATATTTGGAGTAGCGGGGATTGATCCACAGAGAAGAGCTGAACTGATCAAGGTAAAGTCTTATGAGTTCTTCTTTAATTCTAGCTGCTAAAATTTGTTGATTTTCAGAGATTTACCAGTATAGAAATGTATTTTTTTTACTTGATTATTTAGGTGTTAGACATTGATCTTTCATGGAGGATGCACAAGGTGTCTGATGGTCAGAGAAGACGTGTTCAAATTTGTATGGGTCTCCTCAAGCCATTCAAGGTATTGCCATCATTTGCATTTAAATGGTACTTCAATTCTAGCAGCTATATTTGATTTATTCTTGATGCAAGCAACTTCCCGCTTTGTGGAATTTGTGATTTTTGTATGATTCTTTAGAATTTATTCACATGTTTCACTATATCTCAATCTACCTACCTCTTATCTAGGTTCTTCTTCTGGATGAGATAACAGTTGACCTTGATGTACTAGCAAGGGCTGACCTCCTCAGGTTTCTGAGAAAGGAATGTGAAGAGCGGGGTGCCACGATTTTATATGCAACCCATATATTCGATGGCCTGGAGAATTGGCCATCACATATTGTATGTTTTTGTTTCTCCATTTGAGCATCTATCTAGTAAAAGTTATAACAATATTTCTAAATATAGGTTACTTCAAACCTCAAACTCTTGTATTTTTAATTGTTCTCAGGTGTATGTGGCTAATGGGAAGTTGCAATTAGCAATGCCGATGGACAAAGTCAAGGAGATCAGCAATTTGTCTCTAATGGTTAGCTTTCCATATCTATCCATGGAATCTTGATTTCAGTCCTCTTTTGTTGCTAATTATGAACTGTATTGTTGAATGTGAGATGGCTATTTTCTTAGCTTATGATTTTAATTGAATTCAATGCTTTCTTGGTTAAAATTGCATTACTTTAAACTTGCAGAGAACAGTGGAGAGTTGGTTGAGGAAGGAAAGAGATGAGGAAAGGAAGAGAAGGAAAGAGAGAAAGGCAAGTGGTCTTCCAGAATTTGATAAACAAATTGATGGAAGCCGTGTGACTGGAGATCCTGCCCGAGCTACTGTTCGTGCAATGAACAATGGTTGGGCTGCAGGAAGGCTGCACTCCACTGTTGCAGGTGAAGAAAACTTTTCTTTAAGCTCAAACAGAGTTCTCAGGTAGAGGAGATGTTTATATCGAGCTCGAAACAAGTTTTGTTACCATTTTTCTACATGGCTATAAAATTGTTCTGGAGATTATACAAGGCTCGCAACTGCCATGGATCTTGTTACTGGATTTGGATCATCTATAAGCATAGATCATAAATTGTTTAGTATACATTTTCTTCTGTTGTTTTACAATTATCCATTGATTGTGAGTGTACACAATTAAATGACGTAATCAGCAAATATCTTCAGATTTTATTTAATGAAATAAGATGGATCATTTGCTGTCATTGTTTTTTATGCTCTCAATATCAATAAAATTACAAGGATTATGATTAGGGGTGTAATCTAGCATAGTAGTGCCTGGTTTGACTCGACTTATGAATATTTATATGAGCTCGAGCTTGACTTGAGTTGAAATCGAGTTTTACATGTGTTATTTGAACTCGACTCGTTTAGAAAATATTGAGATCGAGCCCGACTCGAATTTGATCACTAAACGATTTAGTTCGGCTCGAGCTCGATTAATTTAAAATTCTAATTTTTATTTTTATTGACTTTATAAAACTTTAAATATCTTCCTACAAAATACACACATATATATATAATATATATATATATATATATATATATATTGTTGGCAAAAGAAAAAATGTCACCCTGGAGTAAAATCGCCCTAGAACGAAGAATGAAGGACAAAGGCAAAAATGGCGATGAAAGGAAGAGCGATCACTAGATTAGAGCGAAAAGAACCCAGGACGACCGAAGCATTAGAACGAGAACATGTAATGCAGTTGATCCCACGACTACAGCAGTTAACCAGTTTTCCCTCCACGATCAAGCAGTTGAGACGCACAGCTCAATGGTTGAAGACATGATCCAGCAGCTATAGGGAGATACTGGAACTGCCCAAGCAGTTTACAAGCTTCACTATAAAAGCTCACTCGTACAGAGAGAAAAAAAGACCCCGATCAAATGAAGACTCAAACGAGCATTTTTTTTTTATCTTTTAGTTTTTATAACTTTTAGGACTGTAATTTGTGTGTTTGCGCCCCTTGGAGGCTTATTCACTTAATCAAACACCAATTTTTGGGACTGTCTCAGGAGGTTTGAACCTTACAGTTTCTCTTTCTTCTTCGCGCACAAAAATCGCGCAAACAGTTTTTGGCGACCACAGTGGGAGAATTGGTGTAAGAAGTGGAAATGCCTCCGAAAAGAAACACTCAAACTGGCCCAGGTACGGAGGACTGGAGCAAACCAACCAGCCCCACGTTCCAGCCGTGGTGGGTCATTTCGAGGGTCTGGCAGAAGCTAGTCGATACGAACCGATGCGAGAATTCAGCCTTAATGCAGTTTGTGCATTGTTCAGTGAATTCACACAGGATATTGTTGAATAGGTTAGGCTGCAAAACGCTCATGTCATAGATAAATTTGTCTCGACTAGCAATTCACATTATGAAAATATGGCCAAACATTTGAGCTCGTTGAACGAATTAATGGCCAAATGTGTAAATGGGGGGACAACCCCGCCGTGGACTACGTCTTCCTCTGCACCAAGCAGTCAGGAGGCTGGTCCAAGTAATGTTCCCCTACAAGGAATCACGGTCCCTACAACTTCCAGGGGAGAAACAAGTTTTGGGGACAATGGCCCATATTTAGGGCCAAATCTACACCAGGGGCCAAATATGGCACAACACGAGGTGGTGTTGCCCCAAGGCGTCCAGGTTTCTCAGGGACAGAATCATGATTATGTCCCACTTGTGAGAGGACCACAACCACCCCTCATAGCGATGCCAGTTAATGATAATGACATGTTAAGGGAACAGGTGACCGACATCCTTCAAAATCAATTCGGTTTGGGAGTACGGCCAATTCGGCCAAGGTACCGGAAGCTATATCCCGATTGGATCGACGTGGCGTATCTGTGGCCTAGAAACTACAAAATACCAGATTTTTCCCTATTTACGGGGTCTGGGGAAGTTTCTATCATGGAACACATAAGGCGATTTACCCTTCAGTGTGGAGAGGTCACGGTTTTCCATAAGTTAAGGTTATTTCACGGCTCACTGTCAGGAGTAGCGTTCTCCTGGTACGTCAGTCTGCCGGCCAACTCAGTAGAAAATTGGCAACAAATGGAACAGTTGTTCCATGCGCAATTCTACAAGGCCGAATCCGAAGTGGCATTGGCCGTCCTGGCAAACGTAAGACAGTTGCCAGGAGAGTGGGCTGAAACATTCTTACAAAGGTTTAAAGTAGCTCGATGCCGATGTTACGTGCCTTTGCCATAAAAAGAGTTCGTGAGAATCGCTCAAAGTTGCCTCAATTTCGACTTGAAAAAGAAATTTCAAGATCGTGAATTTTGGGACCTCCCCCAGCTCATCACCAGCGCGGTGCGTTATGAACGATTACTAAGGGAGGAATAACAAATGAAAAATTCTAGCAAATGGACGTATTACATGAGCATCGATTATGAAGTAGGCGAAATGGACTTCGAATCAGCCGACTTGTGTTTGGCCGATTGGTTAAAGGAAAGCCGTAAGTTGGTAAAACGTGGGTCGAACCCCAAGCCAAAGAAAAGAACGACAAAAAGGGGAGAAACTTTTCTTTTGATACCACAAAAATCGATGCCATATTCGATCAGTTGTGCAAAGACAAACAGATCAGTCTGAGCGACTGCCATACATTGCCAAGCGCCGAGCAAATCTGCAGCAAAAAATATTATAAATGGCATAATGTATGGTCTCATTCAACTAATACCTGTCTTGTTTTTCAGAATGTTTTGCAGGATGCTATAGAATCTGGACGAATAACGTTCGAAAAAAATATGGTCGTGGACGACAACTCGTTTCCCAATCCAGTGGAATTAAACATGATCAACTCGGATCTTACCAATTTGCCAAGATTCAAGTTGGTCTCAGATGAAGAACAGAATGGTCATCGTCCAAGCGCTCTGGAAAGGATTAAAGCACCCCAAAAACAGAAGGATCAGCAAAACCTTTGTGTACGGTGCAAGAACAGTATAAAGTGGATGAGGGAGTTGGAAGACACTTGTGAAAGGCCCGTAAAGAAAGAGCCAGTAACATGGCAGCCACGGACCTTTGCACCAAGGTTTTATGGAGAAAATTCAAACTTCGTACAAAATGTGAGGACGTTTAGGCCGAAAATTCATCGACTCAATATATGGCATTCGTATCGAAGGCCGTATTCGGGGCAACGCCCAGGCAGGAACTATCCTCCCGTGGACGAAATGACGAGGACACAATTAAGGAAACACCAAAGAAATTATGGCCGTATGATGCACCAACAAGGTGGGGTGAGGACCACAGGCCGTAGTCCTCGTATCACGGAGAAACCGGAGGCAAATAACAAGGAGAGTGACGGAAAAGAAGGGAAAATAACGAGCTGCAAAGAACGCACCAAGTTTGACAAACGAAAACGGGACGAAATAGACGACGAAGAGCCCATTATTGTCATTCAGTTCGGCAGCATGCCACCGGTCGTGCCCAACCATTACTTGTTGTCCAGAGAATTCAATGGGGACAACAGTGGGGAAGCTGTAACAAGCGAATATGTCTATGAGGGTGAATATGTCTATGAGGGTGATGAGGCAGAATTTGCAGCGCTCTTGATAACAGATAGGGAAGCTTCAGATGAGGAAATGACCGACGTAGAAGAAGAAATAGACATCAGGACCGAAGCCCGAAGAAGGGGGATATCACAAAATCGGCTTCTCAAAGAATTGTACGAGGCCGAAAACCCTGCAGTCGGAACTAGGGGTGTGCAAAACCGGTTTCGGATCCGATTCCGCATAGAATCGGAACCTACCCGGAAAAATTCGGTTCCGCACTAAGTGGAACCGGAACCTACCCAATTAAACAGGGTACCCTATTATTCGGTTCCAATCCGGTTCCGGTCCGGTTCTGAATTACCCTATTTTAAAATATTTTAATGAAAACTACATTCTGATACGAGTCTGTAGGAAAAAACGGGGACCAAATCGGAGTGCGGAAGCTCAAGAACGAAAGGTTATACAATAGCCCACTATTTTCTTTCAAAATATTTGATTATTGATATCCTTAGTTATATATAGATTTTCATTATACTTATGTTAGACTTACTAAGAATGCTAATTCATCAAGCTTTAAGCAAAGATAATGCACCAAGGTTTCAAACTCTCTGCATTTTATAGTCGGGATGAGGCAGTGGACAAAATGATCTTCACGAAAATCATACATTAATGCTCCTAAAAGAGAGGCAGAAACTTTTGTAGGAATATCTGATGCAGAACTCCTACCCAGCCAATGAAGCATTAATAGCACAAGCAGAAATTTCATTCAACTATCAGCCAAATTATACCAAAAATCAATAATCATGAACCATAAGGCTAAAAGGTGATCCTACGCATAGAAGTCCAGTGTATGATTAAACCTTCCTGGAATTGTAAATGTATTTTATGTATCATCTGAAAAAGGTGTCGAACGATATAAAAGAAACAGTAATTCTGGCAAAGGATCAACTTGAAGTTTACTTTCAAGGAAGTCCATGTAAATGACGATGAAAAGAAATCATTTCTTAAAAAAAATAAAAAATCAAGTGAACAGAATGAAATTTCCAATAAAATGCCGCCTACAACCTAAAGAAGTATTTCCATGAGCATCCCTAAGACATGCGATAAAAGAAGATTTAAACTTTGAACCAAAGACCCAACTTTACAGCTTCAAAATCAAGGATCACTTGCAAAGCAATGTCAGTATAATAGAAAGGTGAGACTAAAATCAATTCAATCCAATAAACCGATTCAACCAAATGTTTAAAATTTATGTTCATATAACCGGTTCCATGGTCCGGTTCCGGTTCCGACCATTTTGGAACCGGAACCTACCCGGATAAAATCGGTTCCTTCATATTTGGAACCGGAACCTACCCGATTACAACCGGTTCCGGTTCCAAACCCGGAAAATCGGTCCGGTTCCGGGTAGAACCGGAACCAATGCTCACCCCTAGTCGGAACGTTAGGAGAAGACTTGAGACGATCTCCATACCTCGTCCTATATGGGACGCCCAAAATAAGATGGACAATCACCAGGGCAGAAAAGCGAAGATTGGCTGTCAATAATGTCTCGCTTAATGTACCAGTTGTTAGGGTTGGTGCTCAGAGCGCCAATCCGGACCGTATTTATGTCTGATTCATGAATACGAACATCCCATTTTCCATAATATTACTTATTTATGGTTTCACCTCTTGTTTTTATATACGTATTCGATCTGATTACGATTAGATTGAAACTAAATGTTGTTTAGTGATATGTATATATTAGACAAAGGCCCGATAATATATAATGCAGTACAAAGCTAGTTTGTAATTGACATTGGGAAATGTATATTATTAAATATAATTTCTGGTCAAGATTCACTAACACGGGTCGGTTAGTCAAATCCGTTGAGACCAGTACATGTCGTATATCGAGATTTGGTCCGATGGTTTATCCCAATGAACCATGAGTCTGGGGAGACTCGTATAGACGTGTAGGTATTTATAGTGGATAAACACTGAACGACTCACCGAAGATTCTTAATGGATGGTACACCAACGTCAATAAGAATCTTCTCGGGTTGAGTAGCATAGTGGTCATTCGACTTGAGATATCATTGTGGATGTATGAGACATTCTCCACACTTAGATGATAGTCATGTCACCGATCTATTTAGATCAGACCTCCGCCTGTTCGTTGGGTGTGGACCGATCCTCATGATATCATGTACGTATCAAGATAGAATCCGTCAGTTCTGTGTACAGAGCATAGGTAGTTCATATATGATTAGCAGTATGTTAAATCTGTGGCCACAATATACTTCAGAAGTAAGTTCCGAATATTATTTAGAGATTGCTAATAGATACGTCGACGGGATAATACCTAAAGAGATTTGACGTTTACATCTATATCTATGGTATTATCCGGATACCTGTGACAGAGGGATTATACGTATGCAATGACCTCGACCTGTATGATTCAGCGAGTTTATCTGTGGTCGTTATAATTTACGGGTGCGTAAGTTATGGACACGAAATTGGATTTTGTGACAGATATACCTAAATCTAGAGAGTCTCACTAATGAAATATACTCGTAGAGCACTAGGGCAACTTTTATAAATAATGATGATTATTTATAAATCATTTAAACGATAAACGAAAAATACATGCGAACGGGCCGAACCGTCATTTCCTAATTAATGTGTATTTGTATTTAATATATGATATTATTAAATATACATTAATAAATTATCAAATAAAGGTATTTGACATATATCATTAATATATGTATTTGAGATATTTAAAGTAAATATAATACATATATTTGAGATATTTGTATTTAATTAATTATGTAATTATTTAATTGTTAAATGATTAATATAATTAAAATATAAATATCTCACCAAATGATAAAGTTAGGAAATGATTATAAGTGTAAATTGTTGACTTTATACTTAAAGAAAATGTTGTCAAAATGGTTTTGACTTCTTAAGATATTTGTTTTAAATTATTTAAAATTGAAATATCAATTTCCTTTTCTTTTAACTAAATTCGGCCAACACCCTAATTTAAATATAAGTGTTATATTTTTGAGTTGCTTTTGTTGACTTATGAATTTTCATTAAATGTGTAATGATAAAATTTGCAAGTTGATTAAAGTAACTTTAATTGAAACAAAAAATATCTAGATATTTTATATACACCCTAAATTTCGGCCAAGGCAATTTTTGGAGGGTATATATTGTTTTGTTTCACTTTTAGGGTTTTAAAAGAGTTCATAAGTTACCAAATAAACATAATAGAGTTGAGAGAAAAAGGCTTGGAGGCTAAAGAAGAAAGCTTGGAAAAATCATGTTTTTGTAAGTTTTTCTTTAAAGTTTTCAACATAGAAAATGTTTCTAACATCCTTAGCTTCATCTTGTGTTGCTTTGATGTTGTCTCTTCACTTATAGTTTATGTTTTAATTGGTTATGAACTTGGAAGAAAGATGTATGCATGTTTAGGACGTTTAGGACGGTAAGGATGCTAGGACGTTTAGCAAAGTCAGAGGACCTCATCCCTACGGAAGTGGTGCTAACGAGTTTCAATGGAGGAGCGACAACGGCCAAAGGGGTCGTCCCACTAGACTTGCAAGTGTGAAGTACTACAAAAACAATAGTATTCTTTGTTATAGACGGGCCGACAACATATAACATGCTCCTAAGACGAGATTGGATACACGACAGCCGATGTGTTCCTTCATCTCTTCATCAGTGCTTAGTTTTATGGAACCAGAGAGACGAAGTGGAAGTGGTACATGCCGACAATAAGTCTTTCGCTGCAGAGACAAATTCGGCCGAATACTTCATATACGAAGGAAATTACGGGCCGACCAGAGTCCTGACTAAAGGGGAAAGTTCGACTATTGTGGCTCAAAATGACGAGCCATACCCCGCAGGTCTGCTAAATGATTTGTTCCCGAACAAGGCCAATCACAATGGTCTTTGGAGAGCCAACGCCCAGCAATTTGAATGAAGTGCAGACATAGTAAGGAACAAGCCGCCCTTGCGGCCACTAAGGCCAATCTAATGGCCTATGTAACGGAACGAGGAAGTGAGGCCGAAGCTCAGGCCGCGATCTCGGCCTTGAGGGATAAACTATTAGCACACCAGACAGAAGACAAGATAAGAGAGGCATGTGAGGTAGATTGTTTGCTGGAAGGAAGTCACAAGAGCGAGCGGGAGGACGAAGAATACGCTCTGAAGGATCGTCCGGGTGACTAGCTAGTCGAGGGCAAGGAAAGAATACCCATCGGATCAGCCCTCGATTGGCGTGGTGCTCTTCCCCGAACGAGGAAAGAACGAACCTAGATGAAAAGCCGAAAAATCCACCTCGATTTTCACTTCCAGTGCAATCAAGTTGAATTTGGGGGACAATTGTTGGCAAAAGAAAAAATATCACCCTGGAGCGAAATCGCCCTAGAACGAAGAATGAATGACGAAGGCAAGAAGGGCGATGAAGGAAGAGCGATCACTAGATTAGAGCGAAAAGAACCCAGGACGACCGAAGCATTAGAACGAGAACACGTAATGCAGTTGATCCCACGACTACAACAGTTAAGCAGTTTTCCCTCTACGATCAAGAGGTTCAACAAAGTTAATCCCACCCCAGATCTAGACACCTCCATTCTAACTTGGAGAAGCCATTTATAATCTTGGTGTTATACTTAATGGCATAGAAGGACGCCATCTGCATCATCTTCATCAATTCAGCTTTGGGTGTTTTTCCAGTCTGTCATGAAAATAGAACTCTTGATTTAATCTTGAAGATGCTGGCTTGGACCCATCAGTTTGATGGTATCTCTGTTGTTTAATCTTGAAGATGCTTACAACTCTTGATTTCTTGTTAAAATTGAGGAAAATGATAAACCTTGACAGCTACGCAAGCAGTTCCAGCAACCCGATCGACACATGCAAGTCATGTGCCTGCTGTTAGAATATTCGTCTTCAAAATCAAGTGTGGGAAATAAAATTAGAGGGAAGTCATTTCACGAGAAGGACAAATTTAACAATTAAACATCTAAACATAGTAATTGATTACAACAAAATCTTAGTTAGTTCACACACTCACAATGTGATTTTTACTTCTAAATATAAGAGTGTCGAAATAATAAAATAACTTGGTGAGTCCGTGATCGATCCACTATGAATAAATTTAATATGATAAAATAATGATTCAACCTAATAAAATAAACAACTGAATTAATTGAAGTGATTGGCAAATAAATTTTAATACTACAACAACAAAATAAAATACCGAGGCTGAGGGATCCACATTTGGTATTTCAAATATAAAAATAATTTTACTTTTAATAACATATGAATTATTATTATTTCCAAATTAATTTATTTTATAATTAAGTGCATAAATTAAATAAGCTACAACATAAATTATGAGGATCAAGTAAAATCTGTGACAGTCAATATAGATCCACGATGGCAGATCCATAAACTGTCTACAGAGAGTCAAGACTCCACAATAAATAATAAATACAAATATTAAATAAACATGAAATAAAATAAATTATGAGGTTCAAATATTATATGTGTCAGTCAATATAGATCCACGACGACAGAGTCAGAGACTGTCTACAAAAAGTCATGACTCTCATATAATGATAAGTAATAAAAATACAATAAAAACATAAATTATGGGGTTCAAGAATTATGTGCGTCAGTCAATATAGATACATGATGGCAGAGATTGTCTACAGAAAATGAATACTCCAATAAAAATGAAAAATATTAAAAATACAAATATTAATTGAGAAATGACACAATCCATATTTATAACATAAGTAAAAAATTATTTATATTTTTGTACCAAGAGTTTCACCTTTTTACCCCAGTAGAAAATAAATTAGCTATACATGATTTGAATAAAAACACACATAATTTTATTAATGAAAGAAATAGAAATTATAATTAAAAAAATAAAACACATAAGAGCCGAGACTACATAAATTCTTAAGAAAAAAATATGGAACCGACTAGAGAATAAGGTACTGAGCTTCCTCTCTCTCAACATCCTCCAATAATTTCTCAAAATGCATGCAATAATTTGCATGATTTGTTAATGCATGCAAATTATTTGCATGCATTTTTTCTTTGAAAAATTATTTGCTTTGTCATCCACCTTTCCACCGAAAAGTGGATGATAATTTTTTATTATTTTTTTCTTTAAATAATGAAAAATATTTTATGTAGTAAGTTTTACGCTAAGCTCATCCAACAGCGCATCAAGCATGATCAATCTTCTTATATCCAATTTGAACTCAATCTTCATGCTTCATTGGAACTCAATCTTCATGCTTCATTAGCTTTTGGGGCTTCGAAATCCAGATCTCATATTCATTTTTCTATTGAGCATGTAAAATAGTATTTTGTCTATACAAGAATTAAAAATTACAATAAAAATAAATACAATATAATTTTAATTATTATTTTCACGAAATTGCTACGTTAAGAGGATTAATGACACTATAAGTGTAAAATAATTAATTTTTCTTTATTAATTGTATACTTTTTAGTGTTTATTATACCCCCCCAACTAGCTTATTATTAGTCTCTATTAATTTAAACGAAAATATAAAAGACAAATTCTTATCCAAGTTAGTAATTATTTTCCTTCATTCTAAACTATCAAATAAGCAAATCATCATGGACTTTTTACTCTTCTCCGTACACACATAATACAATGTATCATTCAATCCATTGTGCCTACAATATTCTTAGGTCTTGTTGAAAAAAAAAGTAATATTTTTGTTCTAAAATTATGTCAGAGTTCAAACTTTTTTGGCAATGGTAAATTATTTATAAATAAAAATCATTAGTCTACATAAGGTCATGGTTAATAAAACTTTGATATTTGACATTGATAATAATTTCTTGTGGGATCGATATTTTTATATTACTTGTGCGATACGTGCGCTTGCATGCTAAATCATGATCAAGTTTTTGGCGGCATTGTCGGGGAAATGTTAATTCTTATTAGTTTTCGAGTAATCAATCTCAATCTTATTTAGATTTATTTATTTTTGGTTATTTTTAGTTTCTTTATCTTTCAAGTATTCGAAATAATAGAATATCATTGGGCAATGGGAAAATCAAGAGTTTTTCTCGATCCTAACATAAGTAGGTCGTGCAAGTCTAGTCAGGCTTGTGGTTCTGTTGTAATTGGGCCTCCAAGAATTTTAGTATGGGCTTACACATAAAAATGTAAAGAGAAGAGATAAAATTGAACATAAAAATAGCTAAGTTGTAAGGCACAATTGATGATGGAATATTGGGATTTCTTTTATCTAACAAAGGGATTAACCTATTGATCGTATTCTTGGCATATATTCTTCAAGTTCCCTTTTGACCGTCCCGAAAACTCCCGCCCAAAGTCTCAATTTGTTTTTTTTTTTTTTTTTTAAATTATTAATCTTACACCTCTAATTTTTCTTTGCCATTTATTTATAATAAAATGGGCCGACCAAGACGAGACTTGCCTCAAGTGTACCATCAAAAACAGAAACACTATTTATCCTGATAGAATTTTGAGATCAAAATATGAAGTGGGTCCAATTTTATTATTATTATTATTTTTTTTTTTGAAATCGTTGAAAATCTCATCGTCAAACCATTCTTTCCGGGCTTAAACGAAGCAGGTAAAACTCCCGACTGTCTCAGGCTCTTGCAAGAAATACACTCACTAGATTCGAACTCAAAATTTCAAAATTAGATCTTAAACCATACACCACCAAATCACGCTAATATAGGTCCAAATTATTATTTATTTTTTTGCCATTTCTTTATGATGACCTCACCTATTCGATAAGGGTATCAAATGCAAATGCTTTATTTACAAACTGACATGGTTTTTGTTTTTGTTTTTATTATTATTTTTCTCGTTTGTGGCATACACTTATCCTAACAGAACCTATCACCGGCCTATTGTTTGCCTCTTTGTAACATTTTTGTTTTGTTGTTTTTTTTTTCCTGAAAAAATGGAACACCAATAGTTTTGAATGTTAGAAGGCAATTATATTTATAAGTTTTGAAATGTGAATATCTTGCCACATATATGTTTGTTAAGGTTGGCAAACTCGATGGGATCCCCTATTTAGATGGAATTCGAAATATTTTTTAAATCTCGATTTTAAAAAAAAAAAGAATGAGGGAATAAAAAATAATATTTCAAATATGACAAGATTTTAGCGAGTTATTGTTGACAAAGGAAATAATGTCACCCTAGAACGAAATCGCCTTAAGACGAAGGAAATAACGAAGGGAGGAAGGACGATAGAGCGAAGAACGACGAAGAGTCGAGACGACCAAAGTAGCGGTTAGGACGAAAATGCATGATGCAATTGCTTCCACAATCGCAACAGTTGGACGGTTTTCCCTCCACAACCAAGCAGTTGAGACGCACAGCCCAACGGTTACAGACACGATCCGGCAGCTGCAGGGAGATACTGGGACCGCCCAAGCGGTTTACAAGTTCACTATAAAAGCTCGACCCACGATCAAGCAGTTGAGACACACAGTCCAACGGTTACAGGCACGATCCAGAAGCTGCAGGGAGATACTGGGACCGCCCAAGCAGTTTACAAGTTTCACTATAAAAGCTCACTCGGACAGAGAGAAATGGACAATCAAATGAAGACTCAAACGAGTTTTTTTATCTTTTAGTTTCTTAACTTTTAGGACTGTAATTTGTGTGTTTGCACCCCTTGGAGGCTTATTCACTTAATCAAACACCCATTGCTGGGACTTTATCTCAGGAGGTTTGAACCTTACACGTTTCTCTTTCTTCTTCGCGCACAAAAATCGCGCAAACAGTTTTTGGCGAAATTGGTATAAATAGTGGAGATGCCTCCGAAAAGAAACGCTCAAACTGGCTCGAGCGCGGAGGAAGGGGGACTGGAGCAAACCAACCAGCCCAACTTTCCAGCCGTAGTCGATCATTTCGAGGGTCTGGCAGACGCTAGTCGATACGAACCTATGAGGGAGCTCGGCCCTAACGCGGTACGCATGTTGTTCGGTGAATTCACGCAGGATGTTGTCGAACAAGTTAGGCTTCAAAATGCACATGTCATAGACAAATTCGTATCAACTAGCAACTCACATTACGAAAACATGGCCAAACATCTAAGCTCGTTAAATGAATTAATGGCCAAATGTGTGAACGGCGGGACGGCGCTGCCGTGGACCGCGCCCCTCCCTGCACCAAGCAGTCAGGAGGCTGACCCTAGTAATGTTCCTGCGCAAGGGACCAACATCCCTACGGTTCTCAGGGGAGGAATAAGTCCTGGGGGCAACGGCCCACAATTAGGGCCAAATATGCACCAAGAGCCAAGCATGGCACAACATGAAGTGGTGTTGCCTCAAGGCATCCAGGCTTCTCAAGGGCAGAATCACGATTATGTCCCACTTTTGAGAGGACCGCAGCCGCCGCCCATAGCCATGCCATTTAATGGCAACGATATATTAAGGTAACAAATGATCGAGATCCTTCAAGACCAATTCGGTCTAGGCATACGGCCAATTCGGCCAAGATATCGGAAGCTGTATCCTGATTGGATCGATGTGGCTTATCCGTGGCCTCGAAACTACAAGATACAAGATTTTTCCCTATTTACGGGGTCTGAGGAGGTTTCTACCATGGAACACATAGGGCGATTTACCCTTCAGTGTGGGGAAGTCAATGATTTCCACAAATTGAGGTTATTTCACGGCTCATTGTCATGAGTAGCTCTTTCTTCTGGTATGTCAGTCTGCCGGCCAATTCAGTAGAAAGTTGGCAGCAAATGGAATAGTTATTCCATGCGCAATTTTACAAGGCCGAATCTGAAGTAGCCTTGGCCGATTTGGCAAACCTAAGACAATTGCCAGGAGAGTGGGCCGAGACATTTTTACAGCGGTTTAAGGTAGCCCGAGGCCGATGTTACGTGCCTCTGCCCGAAAAGGAATTTGTGAGAATCGCTCAAGGTTGCCTCAATCTCGATCTTAAAAAGAAATTTCAGGATCGCGAGTTTTGGGACCTTCCCCAACTCACCACTAGTGTGGTGCGTTATGAGCGGTTATTACGAGAAGATGAGCAAATAAAAAATTCGAGTAAGGGGACGTATTATAGAAACATTGATTATGAGATGGGCGAAGTAGATGTCGCGAATCGGCCGACTTATGTTTGGCCGAATTGGTTAAGGGGAAGCCTTACATTTGTAAGACGTGGGCGGAGCCCCAAGCCAATGAAAAGAACGATAAAAAGAGTAGGAACTTCTCTTTTGATATCACTAAAGTGGATGCCATATTCGACCAGTTGTACAAAGATAAACAAATTAGTTTGAGCGATCGACATACGTTGCCAACAGCCGAACAAATCGGTAGTAAAAAATATTGCAAGTGGCACAATGCATGGTCTCATACAACTAATAATTGTCTTGTTTTTCGAAATGTTTTACAGGATGCCATAGAATCTGGACGAATTACGTTCGAGAAAAAGATGGCAGTGGATAGCAACCCTTTTCCAAAGTCGGTGGAATTGAACATGATCAACCCAGACCTTGCCAAGATGAATCTGCCGAAGGTCAAATTAGTTCTAGACGAAGGACATCACCATCATCGTCCAAGCGCTCTAGAGAGGATTAGGGCACTTCAGAGCACGGAGAACGGCCGAATGTTTGTATTCGATGCAAGAACAATATAAATGGATGAGGGAGTTAGAAGACTTGTGAAAGGCCGTGAAGAAAAGAGTCAGCAGCATGGCAGCCACGAACTTTCGCCCCAAGATTCTATAGGGAAAATTCAAATTTCGTCCAAAATGTAAGAACGTTTAGGCCGAAAATTCATCGGCCCAATATATGGCATTCATACCGAAGGCCACTGTCAGGACATCGTCCAGGCAGGAATTATTCCCCCGTAGACGAAATGACGAGGACGCAGTTAAGGCGACATCAAAGAAACTATGGCTGGATGATGCACCAACAAGGCGAAGCAAAGGCCACCACGGGCCGTAGCCCTCGCATCATGGAGAAATCAGAAGCAAACAAAAAATGGAGTGACAGCAAAAAGGAGAAGTGACGAGCGGCGGTGAACGCACTAAGTTCGACAGGCAAAAGCGGGATGAAACAGACGACGAAGAACCTCCTATCGTCATTCAGTTCGGCAGTATGCCACCGGTTGTGGCCAACCATTACTTGTTGCCCGTGAAATTCAAGGGGGATAACAGCGGAGAAGCTGGAACAAGCGAAGACGTCTATGAGGGCAACAAAACTGAATTTGCAGCGCTCTCAATAACAGATAGGGAGGCTTCGGATGAGGAAATGACCGACATAGAAGAAGAAATAGACATCAAAACCGAAGCGAGGAAAAAAAGGAATTTCACAAAATCGGCTTCTCAAAGAATTGTATGAGGCCGGCAATCCTACAGTCGGGACGTTGGGAGAATATTTGGAACGATATCCATTCCTTGTTTTGTATGGGACACCTAAGGTAAAATGGACCATCACCAGAGCCGAAAAACGGAGATTGGCCGTCAATAACGTCTCTCAAGGTGCACCAGCCACGTTGCTACCATCTGGATGGGACATAGAAGAGAAATCACCTCAAGCTAACAATGAGGGCGATCAAGCAATGGAGATAGGTCTGTCAGGGAAGGTGATATTCCAAAAGCCACCACCACAAATGACAAAGCATCTGCGGCCGTTGTACGTGAAAGCAAAGGCTAATGGGATACCTATCACCAAAGTGTTGATTGATAATGGGGCGGCCATTAATGCAATACCAGTTAGGATGCTAGGACGCTTGGAAAAGTCAGAAGAAGACCTCCTCCCTACGGAAGTGGTTCTTACCGGCTTTAATGGAGGGGCGACGACGGCCAAATGGGTTATTCCTTTGGACTTGCAAGTGGGAAGTATTACGAAAACAGTAGTATTTTTTGTCATAGATGGGCCGACAACATACAATATGCTCTTAGGACGAGACTGGATACACGACAGCCGATGCATTCCTTCGTCCCTTCATCAATGCCTAGTTTTCTGGAACCAGAGGGACGAGGTGGAGATAGTGCATGCCGACAACAAGCCTTTCGCGCTGCAGAGACAAATTCGGCCGAGTACTTCATGTACGAAGGGAATTATGGGCCGACCAGAGTTCTAAATGAAGGGGAAAACCCGACCATTGTGGCTCAAAATGACGAGCCGTACCCCGCGGGACTGCTGAATGATTTGTTCGCACAGACGAGACCAACCACATGGTTTTTGGAGAGCCAATGCACATCAATTTAAATGAAGAACAAGCAGAATAAGGAGCAAGTCGCCCTTGCGGCCTCCAAGGCCAGTTTAATGGCCTATGTAGCAGAGCGAAAAAATGAGGCCGAAGCACAGGCCGCGATTTCGGCTTTAAGAGGCAAATTGCTGGCGCATCAGACGGAGGACAAGATAAGAGAACTATGTGGAGTGGACTGCTTGATAGAATGAGGCGAATCAATGGAAGAAGAAAAATACGCTCTGAATGGACGACGAAAGACAAATATCTCAAGAGGACAAGATGCATTGGACGAGGTAAATCTGGGGAGCGAGCATGATAGACGCATCACTTACGTCAGCAAAGAACTGGAGTCCCAGGTACGCGAAAAGCTAATTTGTCTACTACGAGAGTACAAAGATTGTTTTGCATGGGACTACAATGAGATGTCTGGTTTAGATAGGACGTTGGTGGAGCATAGGTTGCCAATCATGCCAAGCCATAGGCCTCATAAGCAGCATCCCCGGAGGTTTGCGCCTAATGTCATGCCGGATATTAAGAAAGAAGTCGAACGCCTTCTAGAGGCGAAGTTCATTAGGACGACCAGATATGTGGAATGGTTGTCAAATATCGTTCCAGTCAGGAAAAAGAATGGAAAAATAAGGATCTGTATAGACTTCAGAAATTTAAACTTAGCGACACCAAAAGATCAATACCCAATGCCGACAGTAGATGCCCTAGTGGACTCCACGGCGGGGTACCAAGTCTGCTCTTTTATGGATGGATATGCAGGTTATAATCAGATTTACATCGCCGAAAATGATATACACAAAACAGCCTTTAGGTGCCCAGGCTCTCTAGGGTGTTATGAATGGGTAGTGATGTCGTTCGGCCTGAAAAACGCTGGTGCCACTTATCAGCGGGCCATGAATTTGATCTTTCATGACATGATCGGCGAATCTGTAGAAGTCTATGTGGACGACATAGTAGCAAAATCCGTGACCATGGAAAAACATTTTAGCCATTTAGCAACGGCCTTTGAGCGAATGAGAAAGTTTAAACTAAAATTGAACCCTGCCAAATGTGCTTTCGGGGTGTGCGCAGGAAATTTCCTAGGTTTTCTAGTGCACCAACGAGGAATCGAGATTGACACCAATAAATCTCGATCGATCACCGAAGCTATACCACCTCGAAATAAGAAAGAATTACAGAGGTTCTTAGGGCAAATTAACTTTTTAAGACGATTTATCTCCAATTGTGCAGGGAAAACAAAAGTGTTCTCCTCCTTATTAAGATTGAAGGACAAGGACGAATTCGTCTGGACCGAAGAACATCAACAAGCTTTTGACAGCCTGAAGAAATACTTGTCACAGCCGCCGGTGATGGTACCTCCAGTGCCAGGAAAGCCAATGAAATTGTACATATCGGCCGAAGAACAGTCCATAGCTGGGATGATCGCGCAAGATGATGACATGAACGTTGAGAGAGCCATTTATTATATTAGCAGACAATTGCTGAATTATGAATGTAATTATTCTCCAATGGAGAAATTATGTTTGGCTCTATATTTCACATGTACTAAATTACGAGCCTACCTTAGGCCGAACATAGTGTATTTGATCACAAGAATTAATATAATAAAGTACATGTTTTCTCGTCCTATCTTGCATCAAAGAGTTGGGTTTTGGTCACTGTCACTTTCAGAATTCGATATACGGCATGAGCCCCAAAGGGCCGTTAAAAATCAAGCTTTGGCTGATTTCTTGGCCGATCACCCATGTTTGAGCACTATTAGAGAAATAGAAATGGATCTGGACGAATGCAGCCTGAAACCATGGACGATGTATTTCGACGGATCCAGCACAACGAAAGGAGCTGGAATAGGATATCGTTTTAGTCAGCCCGTTGGGGGAATCATTTCGGTTCTTAATCAAGTTGAACGAATATTGTACTAATAACCAGGCCGAATACGAAGCCTTGATATTTGGGTTGGAGATACTCCTCAACAGGGAGTAACCCATGTATCCATTAAGGGGGATTCGCAACTAGTAATCCAACAAGTGATATGAGCCTTTAAATGCCAAAGCTCATCAGTCATGGCATTATTGGATGTGGCCAAGAGAGGGTAGAGCGATTTGATCATGCAGAGTTGGAACACGTTCCAAGGGCAAAGAACGAATTGGCCAATAGTTTAGCCCAAGCAGCTTCCGGGTACAAGCAAGCAAACATAGATGGCATATATAGAAGCGACGAGGTGAAGTCGGTCCTGATGCGACGAAAGGAAAGGAATGGACAAATGTCACGGCCGTTGAAATCGAAAAGGAGGACGATTGGAGAAGCGAAATCAAGACGTTTTTGAAACAGCCCGAATGAGGGAAAGACCGAAGGCTAAAACTTAAAGCCCTGAACTACATAGTCTTAGGAGATGTACTATATAAAAAACGACAAGATGGATTATTGTTGAAATGTGTAGGGCCATCTGAATCCAAAACTATCATGGCCGAAGTACATGAAAGTGTTTGTGGGGCTCACCAAGCAGGAATAAAGATGAGATGGTTGATTATTCGAAGCGGCTATTATTGGCCAAAGATGGGAGAATCGTGCAGCTCGTATGCCAAAGGATGCATTGCTTGTCAGAAGCACGAGCCTATTCAAAGGGCACCAGCAACCGAGATCATCCCGGTCATTAAACCGTGGCCGTTTATGGGATGTGCGATAGACTTGATAGGGAAGATTTACCCAGCATCAAGCAAGAAGCATACTTTCATCATTGTTGCTACCGATTTCTTTACCAAATGGGTGGAGGCTATCCCAGTTGTGGAAATCTCCCAAGAACAGATCATCAAGTTCATAAAAGAACATATAATTCACCGGTTTGGTATACCACAAACAATAGTGGTAGACCATGACACCTCATTAAACGGTGGGAAGGTGAAAGATTTACTGGCCGAATACAGAATCCGATTGGTGAACACTACCCCCTATTATCCTCAGTCAAACGATCAAGCGGAATCGTCCAATAAGACCCTTAAAGGGTTGATTCGGAAGATGGTGACAAACAACGCTAGACGATGAGACAAATATTTGAGTCAGGCTCTATGGGCCTATATGACGTCACCGCGAACAAGTACTTCAGTGACACCGTTTCAGTTAGTGTATGGTCACGAGGCGGTGCTTCCCGTAGAAATGAATATCGAGTCCATCAGGGTAATGTTACAAGGAAAGTTGATAAAGGAAGACTACAACGAGGCAATGATCCAGAATTTATTGGAATTGGACGATATCAGATGCGATGTGCTAAATCGTCTAGAAGCACAAAAGAAAAAAATAGCCAAGGAATATAATCTCAAAGTAATGGCCAAATCATTCAAGGTTGGCGAATTAGTGTGGAAAACTATATTTCCACTTGGTTCTAAAGACCCGGCGTATGACAAATGGTCGCCCAACTGGGAAGGCCCATTCGTGGTAAAAAATGTGTTACCAAACGGAGCCTACCATTTGCAGGACTTGAACGGAAGAGGAAGAGTGCAACAAGAGCGATAAATGGCAAGTACTTAAAAAATATGTGCCCTCTTTGTGGGAGCATGAAAATATACAAAATGTACATTAGTAACAAAAGTCCTAAAAATACAGGAATAGACGATATAACGTCTTACAAAAAAAAAAAAATTATACTATTTGGCCTCGCAAAAAAACGCCGAAAACCCCCGGGCAGCTCCTTGATGGCCGAAAGCGTTTCTCTCCTCAGGCGTCATTCGTCCTGAATCTCCAAACCCACTGCATCCAAATCGGCCAAGCTTTTCTCAAAGTTTATACGGGCCAGACCTTCATACTCTGCCATAGACTCGTCCATCTCCATACTTGAGTAGCAAGGGTCCTCCTTTTAGCATATTTTCTCATACGGTTTTCCTCGACAAGACGCTGAATCTCTTGTAGCTTTCGCTCCAGGTCCAGGAAACCGATTCCTCGGTCATCATTTCTTCTGTAGTGTCCCTCAGGGCCTGGTGAATGGCGTCAAGAGAGCCACAAAGTGTTTCTTTCCTCATTACAGAGGAGCGAAGCCCAACCTTCTGGTTGTGCATATTGCGATACCGAGAGAGAAGGGCTGCTATGTCGTCTTGCATTTCTTGAAGGAAAAGCCGATCGTCAACCGATATGGGCAAGGCAGGAAGGGCCAATATTTGGCTTAATTCGGAGGAGCTTTTGTCCAATTGAAGGATGTTCTTCGGCCGAGCAGCTTGACCAACCTCCAATGCAGCAAAGGAAGCGTATTGACCAAGAGCCTCCCGAAGGCCCTCCAGATCTGTACTGGTGTTGACCAAAGGCGAAGGAGGCCGAAAAGAAGCAGAAGACAATCGCCCAAAGCGGTCCAAAATGTTCTGGACCGATTGCAGCAATGGGTCGGATACCTGCACGAAGAAGGAATTATCAAAATGAACTAAGATATGAGCTAAATGAAAAGGGGGAAAGACTTACCACCCCAGAACCAGAACTGGAAGGCCGATCCACCAATGCCTCAAATGCCTCAGCTGGTGGCCGCGTTAGTTCTTGCTGAGATGAAGGATCTGAGGATGATGGATCCTGGGGGGCAAAGGCCAGCGGCCATGTGGCTTGAGGAGAAGATGGCCGAGCATGAGAACTTTGTGGCAAAATGGGAGACTCGGCCCGAGGGGGCGATGATTGTTCAGGAGCGGCTAACACTGGGACCATCGGAACAAGAGCTGTGGAAGAAGCAGTCATGAAAGCTGGAGTAGACGGCTGTTCAGGCACAAAGACTCCACTCGAGAAGGAGAGGATGGAGGAGCCGAAGACGACGGCTGTGCGGAGGCCGAAGTCTGGTGCGCAGTACTTGGAGATATTACTTCTGGCGTTGGGCGTTGCGGCGCAGTAGTAGGCCGAGCATCTGCAAGAGAATCAGAGTCGGACGAATCAGAAATGTAAATGACTTCATCTTCTTCGTAAATGTGATGAAGTACGTCGTCTTTATACATAGACCGAGCTTCTCTAACAACTCCAATTCGGCCAAACTATAAAGGCCGTCCATGTCCCTATAACTCCCTCGAAGCCCTGAAGCAGACACCATGCGTACCAAGGGATACAGTTGCTTGAGGTGGTGCCAAAGAGACCCAGTCGGCCAAATAGGCTCTGACACTTCAGCCTCATCATCCGGATCCCGTAAAGATGGTACAGAACCGTCCGAAGAGAAGCGCTCAAATCAGGATGGTCTCTTGGAATTTCCTCGACTCTTGGATACGAACAGCCAAATTCAATATATGGCCTCATACCTTAGGGATCGGCTCCGACTGCACCGCCCTCTCCTGGTAATTGCTCCATGATGGGACCCTCGGCCGCTTCATCCGCATCAAACTAAACGACCGACATTTCTGCAGGTCCCACCTCCTCGTCTCCACCTATAGGAGCTGCGGCCCTCGAAGTTCACGCCGTTTTGGGCGTTGCGGAAGGTTGCTCAATTCTAAGCACCTGCACAAGATACACAATTATGATTTCAGAGTACATCAAACGCATGTGCAAAAGAAGACGGGTCTCAAACTCATACCTTAGAGCGACGGACGAGCGGCACGTCCGAATCAGAGCTACGACTGTGAGAAGACTGTCTCCTTTTAGCAAGCTTTATTTTATTGGGTTTAGACGCCTCAGTTGCCTTCTTCGACCCTATCGGCTCAGAAGACTTGGTGGACAAAGGGATAAAAGAAAAAACTCACATGGAAGGCAAAAAGAAAAATCGTTCGCGGCCAGGTGGCCAGAAACGATCAAAAGAAGAATGAACGGACGTGCAAAGAGCAAAAGGAGCGATAACAAAAGAAGAGATCAAAGAGCGAGTTTCCGCCAAGGAATCCTCAACTTCAGAGACTGAAAAGACCTTAAAACGGTCTGACAAAGCAGAGCGCGTGTGAAAGAGAGAGAGAGGCCACCCTTGAACGAGGCCAAATTGACGAGCAACGAAGTTGGATGAGTACACCTCTACTCCGGCCTTGCCATTGGCCCCAGTCATGATGTCATGAATCAGGTCGCGGCCACATAAAAACCTGCGCCATATGCGAAGACCTGATTCGTCCTCTTCCGAAAGAGGGAGGTCATGGACGAAGGATGGGCTATCCGACACAGAAAAAGGGAAAAAAGAAGGAACCCGAGGAAGAGTGTAGAAATACTCAAAAATAGCGCGAGGGGAGAAAGAAGATGGCCGAAGTTGAGAAAAAAGAAGACCGGCACAAGAATAAGGGTGAGTTGAATCAATTGTGCCGAAGACAGGGAAATAGGCTCTCAACCAGAGTTGAACGAGCCACAGGGGACCGGAGGCAATGTGTGATGCCCCCGACCGAAGTTGTTTCTGGAGGACGGCCAATCCCCGATATATGGCGGCCAGTAAAAATGAGGTCGGGTCTAAGTGACGGTCGTGGGCAAGGTCGGAAGAGATAAGGAGATAGCCCGCCACAGGCTTTTGGCTAGGCACACAAATGATATATTTGCACAGCCAATAATGAAGGAAAGCTTTTCGCTCTAACATCGAAACAGGACCAGTTGTTTTCGAAAACGTGTGAAGAAAAGAAGAATATGATGAAAAGGACGAAGGGTCCATTGAAGGAGGAGGGAAACGAAGTTTGTACAGGCCGAGATGGTCACTCCAAGAGGGGCCAGTCCAGTAAGAGCACCAATATCACGAAGGGTGATGGTGAGGTGCCCGACCGGAAGAATGAATACATTGTATTCAGAAGACCAAAAGAGCAAAGAAATAGGAAACAAGTTACGATCAAAAGGGGGCAAAGCTGATGAAAGCTCAATGAAGGGAGAGAATGTGATGTTTGTCTAAAAAATCTCGAGTATCCTCATGCAACAGCATACGTTGAAACCAGGCTTCGAATGCCGTATCGGGTTTGGGCCAGGTGCGAAGCGGATTGGACTGAACGAAAGGGGAGATGTTAAGTGGCTCAGAGAATGAGAGGCCAGAAGAAGACGGGAACTGTTGAGTCAACGGAGCCGTTGCAATAGTGTCATCTTCAACGAAGATGAGGCCAATAGCACACTGACCAAATTCTCATCAAGAGTGTGAACTCCGAAGGTGCGCCACATAAGAAGATTCCAGCGACATCTTATAATCGGCGAAGGTTGAGGCGCTAGTTTTGGGAGCAGAAGATGAAGAGGCCATTGATAACAGAAGGTCGAGAATGCAATAAAAGTGAATTTGCAGAGGAAGTCGAAGGTAAAGTGAAGACTAGAATGGGATGAATCCCTATGTAACAGACGAAAGGCTTAACCTGAGACAGGTGTCGCAATACGAATTGTCGAGAAGTGAAAGCGGCGGGAAAACGGAAAAGGATGAAAGGTTGCCCTAGACAGGTGTTCTAATGCAACTCGCTGCGACAGTAACGTGCGATAGAAGGGAACACGGAAGTGACGTAAAGACGACTCTTAAATGGGCCTCATGATGAAACGTATAGGAAAGGGCCGCACATTTATTGCAGAAGTGATATGGTCACAAAGGACTCTAAAAGGAAGCCCGATAAGTTACAGAGCGAAGAGTTCCATCCCGGGTTCTACATCGCTCGATCTTGCAGCATCGGCTTCCAGCAGATCGGCCGAACCTCAAAATCTTAACATCGACCTCTAAGATCGGCCAAGGACAGATGTCAATACTACATCCTCCAGAGGCATCGCCCAAGCTGTTTCCATTATTGGCACAGAGCAGTAAAGACAAAATTGATATGACAAGACCGTCAGGCCGCAGGCTTACTTTCGGCAAAAAAACCAGACCTAGAGCAGGGAGTCCAATTGGTCAGGTAACACATGGAAAAAAAGCGCTTCACGTGAGAACAGTATCATGACTTATGAGTATATAAAAAGTGGGAGGTTGAAGAGAAGTAATTTGCAGGGTCTCCCAACCACCCATTTAAGGTCGATCTTACTCAAAACATCGCAAGAGGCATGAGAAAGTCGAGAAAAGACAAGATTTGCATGAGACAAAGGCCATCAGAAGCGAAAGCTTCTCTTCGATGAAGTGTGAAATGGAATGTAAAGAGATTAGCTAACGGCCATCCACACGGTGTGAGGTGTGAAATGAAATGTAAGGCTGACCATGGTCCTTTGTGTGGAAGGTACTGCATCCCCAGGTTGTGGATGGGTGACGACCAGAGACAACGGCAGATCGTATGCCTCTGCGCAGAGGATGCCACATTCTTCGGCTTCGCGGGTTCTCTGGACTGGGGATCGGCCAGGAAATTGGCTCGGTTGGCGTGGTGGTCTTCCCTGCACGAGGAAGAAGAACGAACTTGGATGAAAAGCAGAAAATCACCCTATAGCAAAAAGGAATGACTGTACAAGTTTATATCATTCCAATCTATACGCCTTTTCGATGGAAGACCGGAGAAGTTCACCTCGATCTCCACTTCCGATTCAATCATGGTAAACTTGTGGGACAATTGTTGACAAAGGAAATAATGTCACCCTAGAACGAAATCGCCTTAAGACGAAGGAAAGAACGAAGGGAAGAAGGACGATAGAGCGAAGAGTCGAGACGATTGAAGTAGCGGTTAGGACGAAAATGCATGATGCAGTTGCTTCCACAATCGCAACAGTTGGACGGTTTTCCCTCCACAACCAAGCAGTTGAGACGCACAGCCCAACGGTTATAGGCACGATCCGGCAGCTGCAAGGAGATACTGGGACCGCCCAAGCGATTTACAAGTTCACTATAAAAGCTCGACTCACGATCAAGCAGTTGAGACGCACAGCCCAACGGTTACAAGCACGATCCAGCAGCTGCAGGAGATACTGGGACCGTCCAAGCAGTTTACAAATGAAGACTCAAACGAACATTTTTTTTATCTTTTAGTTTCTGTAACTTTTAGGACTTTAATTTGTATGCTTGCGCCCCTTGGAGGCTTATTCACTTAATCAAACACCTCTTGCTGGGACTTTATCTCAGGAGGTTTGAACCTTACACGTTTCTCTTTCTTCTTCGCGCACAAAAATCGCACAAACAGTTATTAAAAAAAATGTGTCTTTTCAGTCTTTTCTTGGATCAAACTTTATTTAATCACGATTATATCATTATTTAATTTAAATTTATTACAACTGTATGCCATTATTATTTAATAATTTAAATTAATTTAAATTAATTTAAATGTGTTTTAAATTAATTATTAATTATATTAAAATTATTGTAAATTACAAATATTAAATAAGGGTGAAATGTTAATTATTGAGAAATAATAAATCTTAAAAAATTCTAGGAAGTGTAATGAGATTGGAGTTGGAAAATATAATTAGTGTAAAATTACATCATTTCAGTTCAGAAATTTGACCAAATGGGTTTTGGGGTTGGAGATATCCCCAGATGTTCAAATTACAATATTAATTAATATGACATCTTAGAATGAAAAATAAATAATTCAATGTTCACAAAGTATAATAATATTAAAATACTATTACTTAACAATTGAAACCAGTAAGATAAATTATACCATAAAATAACTAAATATATCAAAAGGAGCTGCGGCTACATGTTTTTGTTTGTTCTTGCAGCCGCTTCAGCTTCAACACTTTTTTTGACCAGAGACTGGTTTTTACTATTGCCACCAGCCCCAGTAACAAAGCCAAAACACATACTGAAACAGTAAAAATTAAAATTAAAAAAGTTCCCACTCTCATTCTAGTCACTTTTCTACTACCTACTAACAACCATCATATTGATTTTGGATTTTGACCAACTTTTACTTTTTAAAAAAAAAAAGTAACACAAACCCCAATTCCCACCATTTCACCCATCACTTCGAAATTTTTTCCCGGGAAAATAAAGGAGAAAAAAAATTTGAAGGCGGGAAAACAAAAACAAATTATCACTAGACACGGAAATTTTTTCCACTAAAGGTTTGACCGAACTGCCAATTAGCTGGTGCCACGTTATATGAAGTAGAGGATCTTCTATCACTGCCCGTGACTCTAAATGAAAGTGCCTGTCCCGCAAGTACAGCATTGGATTGCCAGTTTTGCCCCCAGTTACGGCTCATGCTCAACCATTGGGTGTTTGTCCCTTTCACGCTCACGCGCACAATATCTCCTGCACCGGCGACGTTGGTGACTAAAACCAAGTTGAAGTAACGGAAACCGTTAATTGTGAATCTGATTCCTCCTTGCTTTCTGCACGGTACCCTGTAAAAAGAAAAAGAAAAACGTTAACGCCACTGTTTAGTAATTAGGTACAAGGCCCGAAAAAAAAATTGGGTACAAACACGCGCGTGGGAGAACGTGAACTGGGAAAAAGATTTTCTGACCTTCAATGCACTACCCCATCCTGATTTTCCGGGAAAATTTGTGGAACTTCAAATTACGTAAACACCCTTACAATATTTGACGAAAATGTCCTTGTAAATTGTAAATAATTACCAAATTGTTAAGTTGAAATGAGAATAAGATGTGTGAAAAGTGCAAAACGGTTTATTGAGTTGTTTTGAAACACACTGATCTGGGCAAAAAGGGCAAGAGGTGACTATTTCAAGACCGTTTGCTTCCCCAGAAAAAAAAAAAAAAAAAAAATTAAAAAAATCAAAGAAATTAAAAAAAAAAAACAAAGAAATCACTCTACATTCAAACAAGGACTACTCAGAAACAAAGGGGAAAAGAATAAAAATGAAAACTTTACAAGGGTATTTGAGTAAAAAATGAACAAAAAGTAGTAACTGATAACTGACCTGCGATAAGAAACGGGGACGATACCGGCGCGGTACTGGGCGAGCTTGAGGAACATGGGCATGGCGAGATCGAAATGGGGGCGTGGGGGGTTGCACCAGCCGCCATTATCAGATGGCTGAGCGAAGTTCGGAGGGCAAAAGTTGGTAGCCGTAATCAAAATGGAAGGGTTACCAGGAAGGCACCATTGCGGCTCATCGTTGCACTTCATCTCGAAGCACGCGCCGCAGCTGAAGCCATTGTTAAACAATGCAGTGCTTAGAGCAGCCGTGTTCACTCCATAGCCTTGGCTGTACAGATTCCCATACCCACAAGCACCACCTACACATACAACATTAAAATTTTAAAAAAGAAATGAGATTTTCAAGAAATTAATCGAAAAAAGAAAAATGTATACAGATATTTTCTTTTATATATACCCATGGTGCCGGAAGCGTCACTGCCGCCGTAGAAGGTGGCGTGGGCGGATTGCCAGGAGCCGCCGGTGTAGACACCGGGGATCTTGGCGTTTGCCGTTGCAAATAAAGACAGTGCTAGTGAGAAAATAAAAAAGCAGAGCATTTTGAAAACAGCCATTGGTGAAGAAGAGAGATTGCGTTGAGATGGGGGCGAATGGAGAAAGCTTGAAGGATGTGGGGGGTACTTAAAGGGGAGAAGCGGAAAGGGTTCTGGTTAAAAAAGCGTAAAGGTTACTGAGTCGACAGTGAATGTAATTAATGACCGTTTAGTCTTCGTCGTCTCTTCAAGATCTGGTCGCATTTTTATTTTTATTTTTATTTTTATTTTTATTTATCTGCAATGAAAGCAAATAATATAAAATAATTAATCATTATTTAATAGTTTCAGTGGGCCATCGACTGCATGGAGGGTGATTATTGACTACACCGACTCATGTTAATTTTGTTTGCGTGGCGGGATGATGGCACGTGCTACTTCATTGAATTGCGGGGTTTTTAGTTTCTTCCTGTTAAGCATCGTCGGATGGTGATATTATTACTTCCATCCGTTGATTATGGTTTTTTCTTTTTTTTCTTCTTATAATCATTTGGTGTAGTAATTAGTAAAGTTGAGATTCGGATAGCATGTTGATGTTTTTTTTAATCTATAATAATAATAATAAGCTATTTATCATAATAAAAAATGATTTAATAAGCAATTTCATTTGTTATATAGTAGGGATGGCAATCCAAAATCTGTTTCATCTCATCTCGATTATGATTTTAGATAAAAAAAATCATCTTAAATATTGATCGATTTTTTGATTCATAATGAAAAATTATCTCATTGACATAATAGCTCAGGATTATAAGCTCCTTATAGGATTCGAGATTTTCGGGTTGTAATTTTTAGAATAAAAAATTATCTTGAATCATGATTATAATTTTTATTCGAGATGATTTTTTTATCTCGAATCTCATATCAAACAGTAAGAAATTTCAATAAATATACATAATTTTCTATCATCCGTATTATATTTATATGGTGGACATATTAACACACAGAATAATTATAGAATTCATTGTTAATAGTGACGAAATAATGAAATAATCAGACAATATTATATCATAAATCATCATAAGGTGGGCAACGTCATAATTTGACATTGATGATGATTAAGATTGACTTGTGTGAACATGTAAGGTAAGAATTTGAAAATAAAAAATTTTGAATTCTCGAAATGATAACATGAAACATATTAGGATGCTCTACAACATCTACCAATTTAGGGGGTGTCAATTTGGGTCATAATTCGTTTATTCGTTCGATTCGATTCGTTTTAAAGTGAATACGGGTTTGGAAAATGGATTCGTTTAATAAATGGGTCAATTCGATTCGATTTGTTTATTAAACGAATCAAATACGAATTTAAGTTCATTGATTCGTTTATTCGTTTAAGATTCGTTTTATTATTTTATTTTACTAGTTATTGTTATTTTTTAATTAAAATACGAGAAATTATGGCTAATTATCATAGAAAAATAATATTATCGATATTTGGTGAGATATTTTTAGTAAATATATTAATTATATATTTCATATGTATATATATTTGTGAACAATTAATGTAAATCAATTATGGTAAATTTTGTTATTAAATAATATAATGACTAAACGAATATTCGTATTCGATTTGTTTAATAAAGGAATCGAATGCGAATCATGATATTAGGATTCGTTTAATAAACGAATCGAATACGAATCCATCACATTTTAATTCGATTCGTTTATGATTCGATATAAATTTGATTCGTTGATTCGTTTTACCACCTCTATCTATCATTGCATCATTTATGGAGCCTACTTAACCCACTTTGCTTTATTTTCAAGCGGTGCTATTATCAATGGCTGTGATTTCATCACACTTTTGGCCGCATTTAATCTTCCTCCTTAATTTTAATTTTCTAATTATTTTTTTTTTATTGTTAAATGAAGACAAGTCACAGAAACTTATTCCATATCAGGGGGCCCGCAATGTGAAAGTTACTCGACCAAATTGAATGAAAATCAAAGGACGAAACAATTAAATTAAATTAAAAAAGGATAAGCCTAAATGAAGAAAGCCGAATAAATTGTGGGGACCATTTTGTCTTTTCATTATACTTACTTTGGCTGGGACCCGCCTAAAATTCACGCGCGCTCGCCTTTTTCATTCTGATACGGTTCACTGATTTCAGGCTTTTCGTGAATTAAATATTTTATTTAATTGTATTAAATTTAACTTGCACGGGCCCGCATTTTATACGGATTTAACATATATTTTAAATATTAATCTTGTAAATATTTTGGATCTTATCGATTTTATAGTATAAATAAGACAATTGATCTACTTACACGTAATATTTATGTCTCCTTAGTTTATCTCTGAATTCTCAAATAATATTTATAATTCACTATACAATAACTAATAGTCAGAGTTTACAACCTTAAGTCTAGTAAATAATAAAAATTTCACGAAATAAAAAAATTTATAAAAATAATTCAAAATAAAATAACAAATAATAGTATGACCGAAATCCAAAAAATTGAGTACACACACATCCGACCGCAATTCAGTTCCGGTTCATGCGGAAGGAGGAACCAGAACCTAACCGTAGGTGTACGATTTGGTTCGGGTCCAGTTCCCTTCGCTTCCGGTTCGAAATCATTACCTAGAACCGAAATAGATTCCTAGTATCGGTTTCGGAACCGGAATCAAATTGCAAGTAAGGATTTGGTCAAATTTATTTTATTGATATATAAATTAATAATCTCGTTAATATATAAATTACTAAATTTTGAGCTCTTTATAAAATACTATACGAGTGTTAGATATTCATGAGTTTGTTTTAGTTAAACAATACATAGAATAATGATAATTCGTAATTTAGTAATTAGGTAATTTCATATAATCACAATACACAATATAAGTTCTATCATATGTATGTTTTGTAATATATTTTTCATTAATAAAAAATTGATTATAATGATATTTTAATTTTATAATTATAATAAAAAAATTAATATAGAGTTATTGTAGATATTAAGTGTCGCATATCAAGCTAAGACTTGATTATAATATCAAGCTAAGATTAGGATGATTTTCATACATCCCTAATGATGGAGTTGGTGTTTAGAGTGTCAATCTGATTTGTATATTTTATTATTTATTAATAAAATAACTACATTTTTTATTTCATACATTATTAATGGTATTGTCATTATGCGTATTAAAATGATGTATAGATATGCTAAGAATGACATCGACCTTAGAATAGTTTTGACACTAGGTGTAAACTATTTTTAAAGTAAATATTCCTAGTCGTTGGTTTTGGAATACGGTCGAATTCCTATAACCTATAAGACTAGCACATGTCGTATATTGGAATTGGAGTTTCAATGTTTTAACGCGATGTACCATGAGTTTTGGAAACTCGTATAGACATGTGGGTATTCGTTGGAGCGAATACTGAATGACTCACATGTGATTCGTAATAGTTGGAAGTACACACCACCGTCAATAGGAATCTCATCGAGTCGAGTAGCATATGTAATCTTTGACTATAAGATATCATTGATTTTGTGTGAGATCCTCCACACTTAGATATCATGTATGTCAGAAACCTTTCATGGTCTGGCCTCTAGATGTTCGTTGGGTGTGGACTGATGCACTCAGTAATCAAGTGCGAAGTAAGATAGGATTTGTCGACCCATATGTATACCATAAGGGGTTTATGTATCCATGTGAATAAAGTCACGATTCTTAAATCTTTGGCCAAAGTCGATCACATAGGGTGGATCGCATCAGTTATGAAGAATCGTGGACATGTCGACATGAGATGTGCGTCTTGGAAACTTGACGGTATATTCTATGTTTCCTAAGCACAACTCGGATAGCCTACGACGGAGGGATTGTTAAACATATGTGATGACCTCGACTTGTATAGTTCAGAAAGGTCGTTCGTGTTCTTCGCGAATTCGGAGGTGGCCGAATTGCGTACATATTAGCTAGGCTTATATGACGAACGTGTCTGAACTTAGAGAGTCCCAATATGAAGTGTACTCGTTGAGCACTTGGGTAGCCGATTAATTTTGATAAAAGATAATATTCGATATTATAATTATCAACTAAGATAATCAAGTGTTATTGGATAACATTGATTATTTACTTTGACCCAATTGGATTAATTCAATAATTACATAAGGGCTTAATTGTAAAATCATAATTATCTCTACCATTTGAGGATATTATGGTAATTATAAGTATGTAATAATATGTGGTTTTGGCTTGATTTAATTGGATTAAATCAAGGTGACAAACATTTAACCAATCAATTTCCTAATCATTGGCTTGATTTAATTGGATTAAATCTAAGTGGGAGACAATGGAGATTAGTCACACCTAATTATACATATTTGGACAAATTAGATTAAGCCCACTTAAAAAGTTGATTACAACTTTTATTAATTAAAAATTACCTAAGTTTTACTATAAATAGCAAGCTTTAGGAATGTTTTAATTACAAGTTCAAATACAAGCATAAGCAAATTCTTGAGAGATTAGCCTAAGTTAGAGAAGTGTTTAGAGAAGCTTGTGAGGTCTCTACAACATTTCATCTAGGAGAAATCAAGATTGGATCTTGAAGTGAAGCTTGGAAGCATTGGAAACAATATTGGATCTTGGAGTCAAGTTTGCCCATCTTAGAGGTTCTCCAATAATTTCAACAAAGGAGAAGTAGATTGGATATTGCATCAAGCTTACTAGGTAATGTTTGATCTTCTCATAAGCTATGTTTATTTGTGTATTAGATGCATGATCACATAGCTTAATGTTGAATAAAGCAAATCAATTGTGTTAGGATACTTTAGAAGTATAAACACAACATGCTTGTAATTAGGTCAAAGATGTTCATGTTGGACATGGAACAATTAATTAGAGTTTGGAACTCTAGATTAAAGCTTAGAGCTATGGCTACCATTCTAGATTCACTTAACCACCTTTAGGTGGACTAGAATTGTTCGTGAGACATTTCTAATTGGGATTCTAAAATAGTTTTTGAGTATTGGATTCAAAATTTATGCAAATACGTATTTAGAATAAATTTATGTTTTTGGAAAAATATTTGATATTTTGAAAAACTTGATTTTTATTTTATAACATGTGTTAATGTTGTTTTTAAAATTAAAATATAATTTTGAGTGTTTTTTGAAGTGTTTAGGAAAGACCGAAAGCTATTAGGGTAATAGTCCCTAATAGCATCAGCTCTCTGGAAATTCCAGAGAGCTGTGCTTTCAAAAGAAACAATGAACAAAAAAAAATAGCAGCACTTGGGCGCTACAGTATCGCGCGCGCACTGTAGCGCATGTGCTTCACGCGTGCGGAGTCTTTCGCGCGCGCCGATTTTCTTTTGCTTCGTTTGGGAGCTTCCGGACTCCGATTCAGTCCCGGTTTTTTCCTATACACTCGTAATGGAATATAATATTTCATTAAATAATTTAACATTATACCCATAATTGATATTCATAGGTTAGACCCATTTCCACTGTCCGGGGCACCGATCCAACCCTAGGGGTTCCACAACTGCCCCAACAGAATGGTATCAGAGAGGAAATACTTAACCACACAACACATATTTTGAATCTATGCCATAGTAATTTTAATTTAATTTTGCATAAGATATATTAGATATGTATTGCATGTTTTAAATTAAAACTTTGACCTAATTAAGTTAATGACTTGATTGTCATAAATCTCTCGTGATTAGGTGATTACTTTTAAGTAATAATATTAATAATGTTGGAGCATTATTGGATGGTCCGTCTTGTCAATACAAAGATGAATGAATTCTTACTACTTATATCCAATATCGTCATTAATGTGAGTGTATAAGTGCTCGGAACTTAGGTCGCTCCGGTAAAACATTAGATGTAGCGTGATGAGTTAACGTAGTCATCCAATATCGTCATTAGTGTGAGGGTGTACATACGAAGGTCATTAGTGCACATTGATAAGTATACACCTAGAACACATTTTAATCCAATATCATCATTAGTGTGAGGATAAGAAACGGTTCAGGACCAAACCATGAGTCACATGAAGTGATTGACCTTGAAGGTCTACCTAATGAGTTTACAAATGCCAATATCGTCATTAGTGCGAGGCTGGAGTAAATGTCATGGGATCCACTTCCCGCTATGAAATTTTGATAATCGAATTTCTATTTCCGTTATGGGAGATTACAGAATTACGTAAAGTAGTGGGAGGGCACTAATAGATTTAAAATTCCATAATCAATTAGTGTTATCACTTTTGAAATGAAAAATGTTCTGCTACTACTCAAAAATGTTGTCTTATAGATGGCTGCCACTAATCCATTGATGAAACTTTTGGATTCCAATAAGCTAAGAGAGCCGAGAACTATTTCGAATAGCAAATGAACATGCGCCTTATCTTGGAGTATGAAAAGTAGACTTATGTCACTATCAATCCACTGCCTGTTGATATTGATCCTGACTCCACTCCAGAAGAGTGAGAAACTTTTGATAGAGGAAGGATGATAACCTGAAGGTGAAATCCTACATCTTGGGATCGATGGTTCCAGATTTGCTGAGACAGTACATTGAAGTACCGGATGCTTGAAGCATCATGCGAACACTCAAGGGGTTGTTTGAGGTAAATCAAGAGATGGAATTTTATCGAAGGTATAAGGAATTGTTCTGTGCTGAACTCAATGAGGGAGGAGCTGTCAGTACTCATGTTTTGAACATGATAGACCAAATTCGATATCTGAAACGACAGTGCATTGTGTTTGATGAACGACTGGGTCGTAATTTGATTCTGTATTCTTTGTCTGGTTCTTATGTTGGCTTTGTATTGAATTTCCATATGCATTCGATGCAAGCCACATACGAAGAACTTCATAACATGCTACGCACGACGGAGCAAGATTTGAAGAAAGGAAACCCCACACTATATCTCCATGGTGGAGCTGGCTCTTCAAAGACTTCTGGGAAGTCAAAGAAAATCAAGATGAGGAAGAATAAGATATCAAAGAAAAACTCCAAGAGGCGCAAAGGCGCAAAACCTAAAGTAGCTCATGATCAATGTCTACAATGCAAGAAGTCTGGACACTGGAAGAAGGACTGTCCAGAGCTTAAAGTAGGACCCTCATGTATGCTTGTATTTTTCCAATTATTGACATCTCATTAGTCTTAGATGCAAATAGTGGATGGGTGTTTAGACACTGGCAGTCCCACTCATATTTGCAATTCCCTGCAGGAAATGAGGGTTAAAAGAAGGCTGAATAAATGAGAGATCTAGCTTAGAGTTGGCAATGACGAGACATTGGATGTCAAGGCCATATAAATTGTTGTTCTATATCTCCCAAATGGATGTAAATTAGATTTGCATGACTGCTATTATGTTCCATCTCTTATTAGACAAATAATATTGATGTAAATATTAGATAAAGAAAGATATAAAATAAACATTAAGGATGAAACTTTATGTTTGTATGATAAAGATAATTTATTGAAATGTGAATGTTCTTTATCAAACGGTCACTATGTTTTGGAAACATGTAGAGATGTCTTTAATATAGAGAAAAATACAATAGGAAGTCTGAACTAAATAATACTGAATTATGGCATATGAGATTGGCCCACATAGGTGTTAGACGTCTATCCAAATTGAAATGATGTTTGATTGAAAATCTTACCTTAGATCCTTATCCGATTTGTGAGTCATGTATCCAAGGAAAGATGACAAAGGCCCCATTTCAAGGTGTTGGATACCGTGCTGGAGATTTACTGGAACTAATACACAGCGATGTGTGTGGTCCATTAAATCATGCCGCTCATGATGGTTCCACATACTTCGTGACTTTCATAGATGACAAGTCTAGATATGGATATGTCTATCTGATGAAATATAAGTCGGAAATATTTGACAAGTTCAAAATATTCCAAAACGAAGTAGAAAAACAAACCCGTAAATTCATCAAGTGCCTTAGATCAGATTGAGACGGTGAATACATGAGTGAAGAATTCAAAAATTATTTAAGGGAGAATGAAATTCTCGCCCAATATAGCCCACCAGGAACACCTCAACACAATGGAGTGTCTGAGCGTAGAAATCGTACTTTATTGGATATGGTGCGATCTATGATGAGCTATACAGATCTTCCTTATTACCTTTGGGGATACGCTTTACAAACTGCTGCCCACATACTTAATAGGGTTCCATCAAAAGTTGTTTCTACGACCCCCTATCAGATATGGTTCAGTAGAAATCCAAGTCTTAAGCATTTAAAGATTTGGGGTTGTCCTGCATACGTTAGAATTGCGTAGCGGGTAATAAACTAGCACCCATGGGGTACAAATATAGGTTCGTTGGATATCCTGATAATTCCATGGGATATCAATTCTACAATTCCGAACAACGAAATGTATTTGTTGTTTGCTTTGCAACTTTTCTTGAAAAGCAATTTTTGAGAGAACGTGGGAATTGTAGAGAGATTAAACTTGATGAGTTTGATCCCAACATTAAGAAACCTGAGATGGAACCAGAGATCCAACTAGGTGAAGGATATACAACACAGGTTCTACGTAAGTCGAATAGAATATCAAGGCCTCCTGAGGGACTGTTTTTAACATCTGATGTGAGCCTTGATGTTCTCCTCTTGGAGGAAACAGATCCGACTATGTATAAAGAAGCGATATTGTATATCGATTCGGGAAAATGGCAGGAAGCCATGATATCCGAAATGGATTCAATGCATGCCAATCAAGTCTGGGACTCAGTTGAACTTCCTGAAGGAGTTAAACCTATTGGCTGTAAATGGGTTTACAAAAGGATGCGAGGGCCCGATGGAAAGGTGGAAACCTCTAAGGCCCGACTAGTAGCGAAATGTTACACTCAACATCCTGAGATTGACTATGAGGAAACTTTTTCACCAGTAGCCATGCTAAAATCCATTAGGATTCTCTTAGCCATTGCTGCATATCACAACTATGAGATATGACAGATGGATGTGAAAACCGCGTTCCTAAATGGATTCCTTGAAGAGGATATCTATATGGAACAACCTGAGGGTTTTGTATCCAGTGAGACTTCAAACTTGGTTTGTGTAGGCACTGCATTTTTACACATACACCCGATGAGGAGTCTTATTTGGAGACAACTACCTTTTGAGTCACGGAAGCCGCGGGAAACGGATATCGGAAGGGGAAATTCAGAATACACAAGCTCACTGTCTTCGTTAGTGCTGCGTTCGCTACTTCGTTCGAACGGGGAGCAGATTGCGGGCGTTCGTGTAGCGTTCGAGGGCGCGTTCGAACGGTGTCGGTAATTCTGGTTTTGCTGCTAGCCTCACATCCAGCCCATTTAGCTCCCCAAAGCCCATAAAACACATCCCAAATTAAATAAATAAATATTAACTTAAATATTAAACATTAAATAAAATATTTAAACCAATAAATAATTAAATAAAACATATACCAAACATAAATAAACAATTACCAACTTAAACTAAAATCATGCCTAAATTAAACAAATCACATACTAAATCAAAATATAATCATGCCTAATTAAAATCAATCAACCAATGATAGTCCCAATCTAATAAGATACTTACCAATATAAAATATTGTATTCCTAAACCAACACAAATTAAATATTCAACCTCCCTATCTAGCCAAGATTTGTCCCCTCAATCTTTGACTTCCCTTATCCAAACCAAATCAAATCCCTTTCCTTGTCAAGCCTAACCCTTTGCCTATAAAAAGAACCCTTCACCAACCTTCTCAACCCTAGTCCATAGCTAGCTCATACACACAAAACACACACAACTCACACAAAATCACAAGAGAAAAGAAAACACTTCACACATACACAGAAAGAGAACAAAAGAGCCAAAAACCATCTCCTCCATAGCCAAAACCACCTCCGTAAACCCCCCCACACATCACCGAAATAGCCACCTACACAGCAGCCTTCCACCATCGAAAATTACCACAAAAACCACACTGTATTACACACCCAAACAGCAGCAAAATCACCTTAACAACAGCCCAAATCCTTAAAAAAACAGTAACATAAAAACTACATAGATAATCTTAAAAATAATCACATATAATTGCACTAAGAACCCACACAAACTTGGAATAGTTTATTGAAAACGTTAAAACAGGTGATCCGTGCAGTGAGCAGCAAGACAGAGACCAAATAGGAGCAGAACGGAGTTCGAACCGTAAGCAAAATAGCGAAGCAGTGAGCTAGGACGTTGAACCAGTGGATCAGAAAAGTTGCGGAGCTTTACCCCCTTTTGATCTCCGTGGAACGCGAGTCCGAGAGACGGCTTAAAAGGTTAGACCTGAGGGTATCTTTCACACTTATTCTCATTTTATTTTCTGGTCATTTATTTTGATTATATTTTCTGTAATTGTGGTATTCGTTGTGTATGATGTATGTTGTGGGTATTGGATGAAGGAGAGATGTGTCAACTCTCGCGGTATATCGGATGGAAACCCAGACATAAATTTCATAGCCGATTCCGAATGGACGGTAATATGATCTGTACTCGGGCCACAACTCCACGTACCGCTTGGGTAAACGGCACCATCTTTCTTTTGTTGTGTTGCTTTTGTTTATTTAGTTTTCTTTACTTGAATTCAATATGTTGTTTAGTTATGCATGATTCAACCAAGCGCATGGGCTTAGTGAGTTAGTTCAAAGGTCCTCCATTTGGGAGACAAAGAGCCGAAAAGGCCACCTTTGTGACACTACTTCGCCGCGCCGGTTGATGTGTGTTCGGTTGGATGCGAGATCCGTTCAATCGGGCATACTTAGTTTGATGTTATTGAGTTTATCTTTCATGTATGGTTCAATCAAGCGCATGGGCTTAGTAAGTGGAATGAAAGATCCCTTATGGGGAGGGGTTAAAACCCGTTACCACGATGCTTTGCCGCGCAGGTTGATGTGTGTTCAGATTGGATGTCAGATGTGTTCAATCGGGCATACTTGGTTGATGTGATTGATTCTATTCTTGTATGTGTGATGTGACGCGCATGGGCTTAGTATGTTGGTCTAAAGGTCCTCTCTTTGAGAGATCAAGAGCCCCAAAAGGTCACCTTTATGGCAGTACTTCGCCGCGCCCCTTTTATTTTGTGTTTATGTATTGCGTCTCATTTCATGCATCAGGTATGTTCCCGTTCGAACGCGTTTACGAACGCAACTCGAACGCGCATGTGTTTTTGCCTTATTATATGTCAGGTCTCGTATCCGTTCGAACTCGTTAACAAACGCCATACGAACGTGAGCTTTCTGTCTCATCTCCGTTCGAACGCGTTTACGAACGCTACTCGAACGTGAGCATTCTGTCCCATTTCCGTTCGAACGCGTTTACGAACGCTACTCGAACGTGAGCATTCTGTTTCATTTCCGTTCGAACGCGTTTACGAACGCTACATGAACGCGAACACACTGAACTGAGTCTTTTTCATTAGATTTCATGCATAGTTTTCCTAGTAGCTATCTCTACATGTATAAATGCAAATATGTTGATGTATTACAATTCATATGCTTGTGTCATGATAACATTTGAGCATTATTTCTTGCGGTATATCGGATAGAAACCCAGACGTAAATTCCGTAGCCGATTCCGAATGGACGGTAGTGCGGTCTGTACTTGGGCTACAATTCCACGTACCACTTGGAAAAGTGCTAATATGTGTGCTTGTATGGTTACCATGTGTGCTTGTATGGTTAATATGTGTGCTTATGTTTTTTTCCTGAATGTGATATGCAAGTAAAGTTGTATGTTAGTTGCTATCTTGATATATGTTAAGCATGCAAATTTAAATGTAAGATATATGTGAAATGCGTACATGAGTTTTATTTTACACATGAGAATTTAGAAGCATGATACTCTTGGAAATAAGTGTTACTTAAGCTTGATTAAATTATTACATAAATCATTTCATTACAAGTGACATAAGTAAGGGACCATTCCGAACCAACGGTTTGAGGTCTTCCCTTGCGAGGGGTGAGTGCGGCCTTAAATCTTTGTCCCGGTTCACACCGGGTGGCGACTCCATGTTATTCAGTACTTCCCAAACTAGGCCGCGAGCCTAGGAACGGCGTCGCCCAGGTCCTGTGTCCTACAGTCTGGCGACTCCACTGGGGATAGAGAATTGGCCCCGAAATATTGTCTTGTGATGTTTGGACTTATGTTTTAATTGACCGTGTCTATAGTGGATAAAGTGAGGGTTTAATCAAAGGCATTTTTAGGCTAGGTAATGGTTTGGTGTCTTCCTTCATTCACTACCTTTCTAGAAGGAGAAGCTGTGAAGGCACCTAGATAGCCATCTACTTGTAGCCTATTGTGATGGACTAATTTGGAGGACTCGTTGTTTATTCCTGACAATAAGCGATAAGAGCCTAAGAGGCTTGGGTATTTAAGTGAGCCTCGCTCCACCTTCCCTCTGGGGGATCTACAACGGGAAATCCATTTGACAGTCCGTCACACACCATAGCTCGTTGGCACGTACCTTAGTGTATAAAAAAGGGTGCGATCACTTGGTTGCTCGAACCCTTGAGTGGGTAGACCTAGTTGTGGGCCATCCTTCGCCGGTGAGAGCCTTTGTCTATACTCTTACTAACCCACCCATAGACCGGGTGGGCTAAAGTAACAATTATTTCCTTGAATATGTGCTTGTGGACCATCCTCATTTGGATGCTGTTGGACTATTGTCAGAAATACGGGCTTGTTGGGCCATTTAAACTGGGGCAAGTTCGCACCTTATGACTATTAGGCCAAAAGCTTCTGAAATGTCGATGGGCCACTCTGTAAAAATTATTATGTCATGTTTGCATCATCTTTTATGCTTGTGTTTGGGAACATCGTTGTTTGGATCCATTTGGACCATTTATCATGGGATATGGGCTTGTTGGGCCATTTAAACTGGGACAAGGACACATCTTATGACGATTGGGCCAAAAGGCTTCTAAATAACAGTGGGCCATTTTATGATTGTGTTTGGAATATTATCATTTGGATTTAGTTGGGCTCTTTACCATAAGACATGAACTCGTTGGGCCATTTAAACTGGGACGGGTTCACTCTTATGACAGTTAGCCCGAAAGATTCTAAAATGATAACAGGCCGATTTGTGTGAAAATTTTAATTGATTTAGTATGTTATATACATCTTATGCACGTCATGCATACATACATCATGTTAACCCTTGTATTCTGAAAGCCATCATAGATACCCGTTGGTTAGGGAAGAGGACAGACTTGTCAAAAGACCAAGCAGCCACCAGGAGTACCGGCAAAAGACATAACCCAACGGGATAGGAAACCCAATCATGCATGCATGCATACACGTAACATATTCGCATCCTTTTTGTGTTTGTTCTGTTTTGTAATAACAGGTTTCAGAGGAGAAAAAGAGAAAGCGTCAAATGCAAGCCAACCAGAAGCAGTAGCAGTACAATAGCAGAGTTTCGGGAATGAATCCCAAAGGAATGAATCATAGGGCCGAGGCCCACGTCATCTGAATTTGGAATGAATCCCAGGGTCGAGGCCCACATTCAGTATCAGTCTGGGGGCGAGGCCCATGTCAGTAGCAGTTGGGGCCGAGGCCCACTTCAGCATCAGTTTTGGGGCGAGGCCCATATCAGTATCAATCTGGGGGGCAAGGCCCATATCAGTATCAGCCGTGGGGCGAGGCCCATATCAGCAGTATCAGTCTGGGGGCGAGGCCCATATCAGCAGTATCAGTCTTGGGGTGAGGCCCATATCAATATCAGTTTAGGGCGAAGCCCACATTATTCTGCGGCCGAGGCCCACATCAGCAGAATTTTGGAATGAATCCAGGGAATGAATCCCAGGGCCAAGGCCCGCATCAGCAGAATTTTGGAATGAATCCAGGGAATGAATCCCAGGGCCGAGGCCCGCATCAGCAGAATTTTGGGATGAATCCCGAGGGTCGAGGCCCACATCAGCATCAATCTGGGGGCGAGGCCCATGTCAGTAGCAGTTGGGGCCGAGGCCCACTTCAGCAATCAGTTTTGGGGATGAGTCCCAGGGTCGAGGCCCACATCAAACACAGTTTGGGGATGAGTCCCAGGGTCGAGGCCCACATTACATCAGTATCAGCATTGTCGGGTATGACATTCTGGGGGCGAGGCCCATATTACATTCAGTACAGTTCGAGAATGAACAAGCCGAGAATGGCACTCCGAAAATGGAGCACGGTTCGAAATGGACCATCTTCTCATCACTCGCCGAAAATGGCACTCCGAAAATGGAGCACGGTTCGAAATGGACCATCATCGCAACAGTTCGGGAATAAAGCCCACATTCAGTACAGTCAGGGAACAAAGCCCAGAGGAAGAAAGCCTCATATCAGTATAAGTCAGGGAACAAAGCCCAGAGGAAGAAAGCCTCATATCAGTATAAGTTTGAGAATAAAGCTCAAGGGGAAGAAAGCCTCATGTCAGCACAATTCGGGAAGAAAGCCCACACTCAACACAGTTCAGGAAAAAAAGCCTACATTCAGTTCAGTCCAGGAAGAAGGCCTACATTCAGCTCAGTTCAGGAAGAAAGCCCACACTCAATACAGTTCAGGGGAAGAAAGCCTCATGTCAGCACAGTTCGAGAATAAAGCCCACACTCAGTACAGTTCAGGAAGAAAGCCTGCATTCAACACGGTTTGAGAACAAAGCTCAAGGGGAAGAAAGCCTCATATCAGTATAGTTTGAGAACAAAGCTCAAGAGGAAGAAAGCCTCATATCAGTATAAGTTTGAGAACAAAGCTCAAGGGGAAGAAAGCCTCATGTCAGTACAGTTCGGGAATAAAGCTCGGGAGGAATAAAGCCTCATCTCAACAGTTCACACTTATTCTCATTTTATTTTCTGGTCATTTATTTTGATTATATTTTCTGTATTTGTGGTATTCGTTGTGTGTATGATGTATGTTGTGGGTATTGGATGAATGAGAGATGTGTCAACTCTCGCGGTATATCGGATGGAAACCCGGACATAAATTTCATAGCCGATTCCGAATGGACGGTAATATGATCTGTACTCGGGCCACAACTCCACGTACCGCTTGGGTAAACGGCACCATCTTTCTTTTGTTGTGTTGCTTTTGTTTATTTAGTTTTCTTTACTTGAATTCAATATGTTGTTTAGTTATGCATGATTCAACCAAGCGCATGGGCTTAGTGAGTTAGTTCAAAGGTCCTCCATTTGGGAGACAAAGAGCCGAAAAGGCCACCTTTGTGACACTACTTCGCCGCGCCGGTTGATGTGTGTTCGGTTGGATGCAAGATCCGTTCAATCGGGCATACTTAGTTTGATGTTATTGAGTTTATCTTTCATGTATGGTTCAATCAAGCGCATGGGCTTAGTAAGTGGAATGAAAGATCCCTTATGGGGAGGGGTTAAAACCCGTTACCACGATGCTTTGCCGCACAGTTGATGTGTGTTCAGATTGGATGTCAGATGTGTTCAATCGGGCATACTTGGTTGATGTGATTGATTCTATTCTTGTATGTGTGATGTGACGCGCATGGGCTTAGTATGTTGGTCTAAAGGTCCTCTCTTTGAGAGATCAAGAGCCCCAAAAGGTCACCTTTATGGCAGTACTTCGCCGCGCCCCTTTTATTTTGTGTTTATGTATTGCGTCTCATTTCATGCATCAGGTCTGTTCCCGTTCGAACGCGTTTACGAACGCAACTCGAACGCGCATGTGTTTTTGCCTTATTATATGTCAGGTCTCGTATCCGTTCGAACGCGTTAACAAACGCCATACGAACGTGAGCTTTCTGTCTCATCTCCGTTCGAACGCGTTTACGAACGCTACTCGAACGTGAGCATTCTGTCCCATTTCCGTTCGAACGCGTTTACGAACGCTACTCGAACGTGAGCATTCTGTTTCATTTCCGTTCGAACGCGTTTACGAACGCTACACGAACGCGAACACACTGAACTGAGTCTTTTTCATTAGATTTCATGCATAGTTTTCCTAGTAGCTATCTCCACATGTATAAATGCAAATATGTTGATGTATTACAATTCATATGCTTGTGTCATGATAACATTTGTGCATTATTTCTTGCGGTATATCGGATAGAAACCCAGACGTAAATTCCGTAGCCGATTCCGAATGGACGGTAGTGCGGTCTGTACTTGGGCTACAATTCCACGTACCACTTGGAAAAGTGCCCATATGTGTGCTTGTATGGTTACCATGTGTGCGTGTATGGTTAATATGTGTGCTTGTGTTTTTTTCCTGAATGTGATATGCAAGTAAAGTTGTATGTTAGTTGCTATCTTGATATATGTTAAGCATGCAAATTTAAATGTAAGATATATGTGAAATGCGTACATGAGTTTTATTTTACACATGAGAATTTAGAAGCATGATACTCTTGGAAATAAGTGTTACTTAAGCTTGATTAAATTATTACATAAATCCTTTCATTACAAGTGACATAAGTAAGGGACCATTCCGAACCCAACGGTTTGAGGTCTTCCCTTGCGAGGGGTGAGTGCGGCCTTAAATCTTTGTCCCGGTTCACACCGGGTGGCGACTCCATGTTATTCAGTACTTCCCAAACTAGGCCGCGAGCCTAGGAACGACGTCGCCCAGGTCCTGTGTCCTACAGTTTGTAAGTTCCAAAAGTCTATTTATGGACTTAAACAGGCATCCCGAAGCTGGAATCGTCGTTTTGATAAGATAATTAAATTATCTGGATTCATAAAAAACGAGGAAGAACCATGTGTTTATAAGAAAGTTAGTGGGAGCATGATAGTTTTCTTAGTCTTGTATGTAGATGGCATCCTTATCATAGGAAATGATATAGGGATGATGCAAAGTGTGACAGTCTACCTTTGCAATAACTTCTCCATGAAAGATATGGGTGAAGCTGCCTATATACTAGGTATAAGGCTCTACCGAGATAGAGTTAGGAAGCTTATAGGGTTGTCACAATCAACGTACATAGACAATATGTTAGAAAGGTACAGTTTTACCAACTGCAAGGCGGCAAATGTACCTTTCCGATACGACATACATCTTTCGAAGAAAATGACACCTCAAACTGAGAAAGAGAGTGTTAGAATGTCTAATTTGTTATATGCTTCTTGTATTGGGAGCATAATGTATGCTATGTTATGTGCTAGACCTGACATCAGTTTCGGCGTCAGTATGACCAGTCGATATCAATATGAAGTGTACTCGTTGAGAACTTGGGTAGCCGATTAATTTTGATAAAAGATAATATTCAATATTATAATTATCAACTAAGATAATCAAGTGTTATTGGATAACATTGATTATTTTCTTTGACCTAATTGGATTAATTCAATAATTACACAAGGGCTTAATTGTAAAATCATAATTATCTCTACCATTTGAGGATATTATGGTAATTGTAAGTATGTAATAATATGTGATTTTGGCTTGATTTAATTGGATTAAATCAAGGTAACAAATATTTAACTAATCCATTTCCTAATCATTGGCTTGATTTAATTGGATTAAATCTAAGTGGGAGACAATGAAGATTAGTCACACCTAATTATACATATTTGGGCAAATTAGATTAAGCCCACTTAAAAAGTTGATTACAACTTTTATTAATTAAAAATTGCCAAAGTTTTGCTATAAATAACAAGCTTTAGAAATGTTTTAATTACAAGTTCAAATACAAGTATAATCAAATTCTTGAGATATTAGCCTAAGTTAGAGAAGTGTTTAGAGAAGCTTGTGAGGTCTCTACAACATTTCATCTAGGAGAAATCAAGATTGGATCTTGAAGTGAAGCTTGGAAGCATTGGAAACAAGATTGGATCTCGGAGTCAAGTTTGTCCATCTTAGAGGTTCTCCAATAATTTCAACAAATGAGAAGTAGATTGGATATTGCATCAAGCTTACTAGGTAATGTTTGATCTTCTCCTAAGCTATGTTTATTTGTGTATTAGATGCATGATCACATAGCTTAATGTTGAATAAAGCAAATCAATTGTGTTAGGATACTTTAGAAGTATAAACACAACAGCTTTTAATTAGGTCAAAGATGTTCTTGTTGGACATGGAACAATTCATTAGAGTTTGGAACTCTAGATTAAAGCTTAGAGCTATGACTACCATTCTAGATTCACTTGACCACCTTTAGGTGGACTAGAATGGTTCATGAGATATTTCTAATTGGGATTCTAAAATGGTTTGAGTATTGGATTCCAAATTTACGCAAATATGTATTTAGAATAAATTTATGTTTTTGGAAAAATATTTGATATTTTGAAAAACTTGATTTTTATTCTATAACATGTGTTAATGTTGTTTTTAAAATTAAAAATTAATTTTGGGTTTTTTTGAAGTGTTTAGGGAAGACCGAAAACTATTAGGATAATAGATCCTAATAGCATCAGCTCTTTGGAAATTCCAGAGAGCTGTGCTTTCAAAAGAAACAATGAACAAATAAAAAAAAATAGCAGCACTTGGGCGCTACAGTGCGCGCGCACTGTAGCGCGTATGCTTCACGCGCGGGGCGTCTTCGCGTGCGCCGATTTTGTTTTGCTTCGTTTTCGAGCTTCCGAACTCCGATTCAGTCCCGGTTTTTTCTTATGTACTCGTAATGGAATATAATATTTCATTAAATGATTTAAAATTACACCCATAATTGATATCCATGGGTAGACCTATTTTCACTGCCTGGGTAACCGATCCGACCCTAGAGGTTCCACAACTGCCCCAACACCTAAGTGTCAAATGAAGCAAGTAAGTTTCTTCTTTCACTAATCTAGCTATTTCTTTTCATTTTAACATGAATTTCTCAAGGTTAGGTTGAAATCCAAGCATGACCCGTCTATGGGTGGCAATGAGTCGGGCCGGGCCCGGACTTTGATAAGCCTGGTCCGAGTCCGGCAAGAAAAATAAAAGCCCGGCCCGGGCCGACTCGGGCCGGGCTCAGGCACGGGCTTTATCCGGTCCGGGCTTGGGCCCAGGCTTTATCTGGCCCGTATTGTTTTTAAAAAAAATTAAAAAAAATTAAAAACATACAAATATAAAATACATTCACAGTATATGCAAAAATAATTCACATATAAATCAAAAGTTTCATCGATAAATTAACAATTTAAATGTTACAAATAAATAAAAATGCTACAAACATATTATATATATATATATATATATATATATTTATATATATGTTTTTTTTTGTTTAAGGGCCTGAGCCGGGCTTTTGAGTATAGGGTCAGGCCCGGTTTTTTTTACCTCGGGCCCGGGCTTTTCTACCACCCTTAGATCCGTCTTCATTTTCATGATTTTGATTAACTAGAGTGTTAATCATGCTTAGATTAGTGTATAATTTCATGATTTGTGCATGGTTTGAGTTGATACTTGATACAAAACCTCTTCTCCATTATCTACTACTCGGCCAAGAAGCCCCATTGCCATGACTTGATTTTCAATCAATTTCTTAATTCATGTTGAATCATACCAACGACATCAAAATTTACTCAATAATTCCTAATTTAAACAAATGAATCTATGATAGCTTAAATCTTTCACAGGTTCGAAAATGGTAGCTTGATATTCATGCATGAATTTCTGAAATTTAAAGAAGGAAAGAGAAGGAAAGCTTACTTGGTAGGTGATTGCTTAGGGGAGAGATTCATGTTTTCTTATTGTTGGCGTGAATAATGAATCATTATCTTCTTCTTATTGTTGTTGATGAAGAAGAAACGTAAAAATAGAGATAAGATGCAAGAGAAAATATGAATAATAGATCATTCCCGAAATGGTACTATACAGTCCACAAAACACACAATTTTGACATTATTCTGTCAAAATTTGGAAAAAACTTCAACATGAAAGTTGTATATTATTGTCTAATCTTTCAAACGATGTAAAAATCACCGATAATAGACGCCAGTAACTCAAGTTATCTCTAGAATATTAAAGGTTATTCGATACATGATAGAAAAATAATCGCATAACGGAATTACAAATAATTTCGTCATATTTTCTAAAAATGATTCCATGAATACCAATGCACTCATGCGTGATTTTATGATACTTAATATTAGACCTGACCATCATTTCGGTTCTGGTTCGGGAACTGATTTCGTACGATTTAATTAGGGTTCCCACCCTAGCCGAACCGTTGGAACCGTTCGGTTTCACTATTAAATTCAAATAAATTTAAGTTTTTATTTTATTTTTAATTTAATTTAATAAAATTCAAATAAATAAATATTTTTATTATATTTATTTGATAATAATATCCAATTATAAATTTCTTTAAAATTTAATTTTCATTTTTTAAAATTAAAAAAAAAAAGAATTGAACTTGAACCGTCCGGTTCGGTTCCGAACGGTTCGATTCCGGTTCGGAACCGAACCGAACCGGTGGCCATGTCTACTTAATATGTCTTTCAAAAATGATTAGCTTTTATTTTGTGTAATTTGATCACAACTAAATAATCATAATCCCATCTATAAAAGGGACGTTGTTCTATTTTATTTAAAACACTAATTTTACACAAGCTTTAGTTTTTCAAGAGTGAAAAAATAACCCTAGCCTCCCTACGTTATTTTTTTAGAGAAAAATAAAACCAAAAACTGTGAATCAATTTTTCTCTAAACAGTTTAGAGAAATCCTATTGTGAGATTCAAGAGCTCACTCTCAAGGTTTTTGGTGGCGAGACATAACACGAAAGATCGATAGAAAATCTAATTTCTCCACCTTCTTGAAGCTCATGGCAATGAGTAGTAAATTGCCCATTGTACGAGCAAATCAAGAGCAGTTTGAGACTTTTCAGGATGTGATTTTTGATGAAAAAATTTTGGATTGCAAAGGACTTGTTTGGGACTGATTTAGAACTGATTTGGTTGCACAAAGTCAGTCATTAAATTCCCCAAACTCAAGCATATTGCAGAGACTACTGTTCGGGGCTATTTTTTGTTTTGATGGTGGAGAATCTGTCCAGCGGTGCCAAAAATATTCCCATATCAGTTAGGAACATTTTTGGAATGACGGTGGTAATCTCCGAAACATAGAACACTTCCTGATATGATCCGGAATTGGCTCAGTCAGATTAGTGTATTTGAGCCATTTTGGTGGATTTGGAAGATTCCTTAGATTTTGGATCTTGGGTTATGCATGAGACTTTATATGAATGCTTTATTATGTCTAAGTCAAGGATTAAATGAGTTTTAGACATTCATGGGTTGTCTTGATTTATTTTTGGCTTAATTTCCGAATGATGCATAACAGTGACGAGATTTGCGCAGTCTTTGTATTTTGGACATAAATTTATCATCCGATGTCAGATGTCAGTGATTCACGTTGCATTGAAAAGAGGACTCGTGGATCTACAATTTTATAGTTTACTTCAAAGTCCAATTCAGAATCCTTCTTGGTCAAAATGATGACGCAAATTATCCTTACATCGTTCATATTTTATATTTTTTTAAGGTTATGTGATGTTTAAGTATTGGGCTGATCTTTAATTAAATAAGAAAACCCATGCACGAAATTTTGAAGGAATTTATGTGTTATTGGATATATTTTACTAGGTTTTTATTATATTTGGGTTGAATTAGGGTTAACCACCTATTTAAATGACATTATTCATTGTAATTGATAATGAATCAAGAACCTTTTTATTTTAACAAAATAAAGTGATTTGTGTCATCTTGAGGAATGAATTTTTCCTTAGTTATACGGAACAAAAGCTTATCAATGTGTGGCAAGGGTTGTGGCGTTGTATCACTATTCAAGATTCTCCAAAGAAATAAAGAAAGGTTTTTAAGGGCAATGATCCTTAAGGGTTGGACTTTATCTTGGAAGAATTTTGTTCTTATAAAATCAATATTCGCGGTTCTTGGGACTTAAAATACGTGGGGAGGTCTTCTTGGAATCAAACACAAAGAGGTTCTTATCATTTGGTATCAGGAGCTCAGAGTTACAAGATCAATGTTTTCTCTATCTTTATAATTCTATGAAGTCTTTATTTATTTTTATTTTTTTTGTCTATTCTTTTTCGTTTTTGGTTAGTTCTTATGTGTTCTTATTGAGTCTTGCTTGAAATAGAGTCAAAAAATAAAAAAAATAAAATTAAGATTTGCGTCAGTTTCAAAATCTGTCCATATTCAAGTTTTACATGATAATAGCATATATGATTTAGTTCTTGGAGTTTTGAGTCAATTATGGTTGAATTTTTATGCAATTTTCGGATCACTTCAGTTGGAATGTTTCAGCCGCACACTGATTTTAAAACGGCTGTAAATTTTGATCTAGAATGAGTTATGAGACCCATAATATATTGATTTATATGTACTCAACGAGATCTAGTCAATAATGTACAATTTAAGGCCATATGTTCTCATAACGGGTCCCGAATTTTGGACCGAATATTAATTACGGGATTTGAGTCAGTTTCAGGTTCTGATTTCTAATCAGTTCTGAATCAGTTTGTTTGTTTAATTTGCATGTATAATTAGGGTTTAGAGGTCATTAGAGTCATTATAAAAAAATTAATTTCAAATTTGTGTAAGAGAAATAAGAAAAGTTTGATCAATTACCTTGTGTGTTAAGTTATGATAGGGATTGCCTTAATATTCCTTAATCGAAAATGAAATTTTTGGTTGAATTTTTCACTGAGTTTTGAATATGATTTTTTGTGTGTTTTGTTTTGAGTCTTACGTGGTCTTTTTTTAATTTTTTTATTCTTATTTTTTGTTTGTCTTTGTCTTTGTCATTTTTTTTAGTCTTTTCTTCATTCTTGAGTTTGTTTTGTCAAGATGGCCAGTGTGTTGGTTGATATTATAGGGCAGCCAAAAGATAATATCTTTCGTACTATAGTATTTGTGATAGATGAGGTGTGTAGTGTGATTATTGATGAGGAATATTGGGCTAATTTAGTTAGTACCAGTCTCGTAGAGAAATTGAGGTTGTCATTACGAAATCATCCTAAGCCCAATATAAAATTGTAGATCCACGAGTCCTCTTTTCAATGCAACTTGAATCATTGAAATCAAACATCGGGTGAGAAAGTTATGTCCAAAATACAAAGACTGCGAAAATCTCGTCACTGCTATGCACCATTCGGAAATTAAGCCGAAAATCAATCAAGACAACCCATGAACTTCCAAGATCCATTTCATTATTTACTTACACATAATAAAACCTTCATATAAAGTCTCATGCATAGCCCAAAATCCAAAATCTAAGGAATCTTCCAAATCCATCAAAATGGCCCAAATACATCAATCAGACCGAGCCAATTAGGATCATATCACTTCCGAAAAAAGGCTGAAATCGTGAAAATATAAGGGCTGTCCAATCCCTGCAATTGCCGTAAGTTATAGACTGATTTAGAGTTATCCAGTTTTGTTCAAAATAGGGAAATATGAGGGAATTTTTTTTCAAATCCAATCACAGGGCTTAAGCACAAATTCCGATGCGCGAGAAATTTTTCCCATAAAGAGTTCACGAGATTGACTTCTACAGTTGTATCAGTGGGGTAATGAAATCATGTAGTTCACTTAGTGTAAATTTTAAGAACATGCATGTGGGATTTTCAATTTGTATTTTGAACTTATTTGAATTTATAAAAATGATGTATGCACATAAAAGTGCACAAAAATACAAAAAAAAAAATTTTGTCAAATTTTTTTTTTATTATTTGTGTGCACTGTTTATGCACTTTTGTGTGCATATATCATGACTGCTGAACATAAGGTGCATACAATTTTTTTTTACTAAATTGTTTTTTAAAATCTAAATATCTCTTAAAATATAAAGCATTTCATGAAAAAAATTACATATTATAAATTTATAAATCATAAGTTTTAAAATAAATATTATTGTCGATATGTTTCGACAAATCAAAAAAATGTAAAAAATTACCTTTACAAAGAAATTGATGATGGTAGATTAGTCATTTTCAAATACTCATATCTTATTTATTCATACTCCAAATCACAATTAATAAATACTCATATCTCCTTTATAAAAAAACTTAACTCCAATTCATACTTATATAATATCAAAATTAGCTTCAAAATCATTACGTTGCACATACTACACAACTTTAAAATATGACTGTGCTCATGAAAAAAGTGATTGTCCATACTGAAATATAACTGAGTTCGCTCATTAAAGTGTGACTGAGCTCACTCATTGAAATATAACTGAGCAAAGTGATTGTCCTAATTAAAATGTTACTATTTGCGCAGGTTTTGCGCTTGCAAGGGAAAAAAGCGTGTAAGGTTCAAACCTCCTGAGACAAAGTCCCAGCAAGAGGTGTATTGAATCGAGTGAATAAGCCTCCAAGGGGCACAAGCACACAAGTTACAATCTTAGGGTATAAGCTAAGAAATAAAAAGATAAAATATGCTCGAATGAGTCTTCATTTTTTCTTCTCTTTTCTCCTGGTGTAAGCGAATTTTTATAGTGTCGCTCCTTAACTGCTCAGGGCAGTTCCAATGTTTCCTGGCGATTCTTGAGGTGTGCTGGTAACTGCTGAGCCTCGTACCCCAACTGCCTGATTGTTGAGGGAGATCCGCCCAACCGTTGTGATCGTGGGGATAACCGCATCACACGTCTTCGTCCTGACTACTCGCTCGATCATCCTAAGTCCTTTGTCGCTCTTCGCTTCGTCATCATTCTTCCTTTCGCGCTCCCTTTCGTCTTAGGACGATTTCGTCCTGTGGGGATTTTATTTGTCAACAATTGTCCCCCAAATTTACCTTGATTGTACTGGAAGTGAAAATCGAGGTGAATTTTTCGGCTCTTCATCCAGGTTCGTTCTTTCCTCATTCAAGAAGACCACCTCACCAATTGAGAACGCTTCATCTCGTCCCTAATCAGCCTGCTGTTTGGCTGATTCCCTCGGGTCGAGTTCTGACCGGGCCCATTCTTACTACATTTCAGGCAAGACCGCTACACCAAACGCGGGCCGGTCAGATGGATCCTCCTTGCCTTGCCGCCCTTGGTTGACCTGTTCCCCGGCCATGTGACCAGCGTGATATCCGTTAGCCTCCCAAGTCAGCAGCATGCTCCGAATACAGAGGTTCACGCTAGCTATCGTTAACGAGCGTAGCCATTCTGTCTGTCATCTGGGAGATGCAATACCTTACACGAGGGGACCCAGGTCAATCGTCGCGAACGGACGCAGCCCATCCACAACCTTACATTCCATTTCACACCTTACGCCGTGTGGATGGCCGTTTTCGAACTTTCTTACATTCCATTTCACACTTTACGCCAAAGAAACCTCCACCTCCGGTGGCCTATGTCTCATGGTTCGTCTCATTTCCCTTGATTTTCCTTTCCTCATCTCCAGAACTCTGTTTGGCCACGGTGAGCTTTGTTGAGATGGCATGAGGTGAATTGGTCTTTAAATAGACGGTTGGGAGGCCTTCTAAATTGCCATTCCGACTCCCATTTTTCGCATATTCCCAAGCCAGATTACTGTGGGCATGTGAAGAGTTTGGCATGTGAAGAGTTTGCATATGTGTTGCTAAACGGCTCGGGATTCTCTACCCAAAAGCCTGGTTCTCTGCTAAAGTGAGCCTGTGATATGAAGATCCATCATATCAGTTTCATATCGCCACTACTTGTGTCAATGATGGAGGAAGCTTGGGTGATATCTTTATAAAGTGTAGTGCTGACAGCTGTCATTGGCCGATTCTGCACCGACGTCAGGCCTTGGCCGAATGGCGGGGGACTGACCTTGTGGGGCAGAGCGAGAGAGGTGCAAGTGGAGTTGATCCCCAAGGTAGGAAATTTTATGCCGCCAGTCCGGTCATCCTCGCCCAAGAGTTGAGGAGATTCCTGGTGACCACCCTTTCTTCGAGCACTTCTCCTCGGACGGCTCTGTGCCGATTGTGCAGGATCCGGATGATGAGACTGAAGTGCTGGAGCCTGTTTGGCCGACTGGGACTCTGTGGCGCCACCTTAAACAGCTTTATCCTCTAGTGCGCATGATGTCCACTTCGGGGCTTAGAGGGAGTTATAGGGATGTGGATGGCCTTTATAGCTTGGCCGAATTGGAGTCATTAGAGAAGGCTCGGTCTCTGTATAAAGACGATGTCCTTCGTCGTATTTACGAAGAAGACGAAGTCATTTATATTTCTGATTCATCCGACTCTGATTCTCTTGCAGATGTTCGGCCGACTGCCATGCCTCAACGTTCGATGCCAGAGGCCATGTCCCCCAGTACTTCTGCGTATTTGGCGTCGCCTTCAGCACAGCCATCATCTCTGGCTCTTCTGCCCCCTTCCCCTCAAAGGGAGATTTTTGAGCCTGAGCAGCCATCGTCTTCAGCCTCCGTGATTGCTCCTTCCATGGCTCTTGCTCAATCGGTTCAAGTGCCAATCGATACTGGACGATCACCCCCTCTTCGAGCCGGTTCTCTTGACTTGCCATCAACTTCTTCTTCTCGGCCAATCTCTCCTCAAGCCGCACAGCAATTAACTGTTGTCCCCCAGCCTCCGCTGCCCTCAGAACAAGGACTGATGCAATCAGCAGCTGGAACATCTGGGGCACAACTGGATCAGTCTTGTAGCTCCGACCCTGGGATGGTGAGTTCATTTTCCTGTCCTCTTGGATTGCAGTCTTGGTCTGTTTTGCTAACTTCCTTTTCGTATGCAGCCGTCCGATTTGTTGCTGCAATCGGTTCAGAGTCTTCTGGACCATCTTGGACAAGTGCTCTCTGTCCATTTTCAGCCATCTCCGCCTTTGGCCCGCACAAGCACGGACTTGGAGAATCTTCAAGAGATTCTCAATCAATACGCCTCTTTTGCTGCGCTAGAGGTCAACCAAGCTGTTCAGCCCCAGAATATTCTTCAACTGGACCGGTGCTCCAATGAATTAAGCCGGTTATTGGCTCTTCCCTCATCGCCGATACCTATTGACGATCGGTTTTTCCTTCAAGAGATGCAGGACGGCATAGCAAACCTTCTCTCCCAACACCGCATAGTCCATAGCCGGAGAATTGGGCTTCGCTCATCCTTGGTGAAAAGGGAGGAACTCCGTGAATCTCTCGGGCAGCTACAGCAGGCTTTGAGGGAGACTACGGAAGACTTGGTGACCGAAGAGTCAGTCTTCATGAATCTGGAGCAACAGTTGAAAGAGCTTCAACGTCAGCTTGATGAAAGTCGGATGAGGAAAGAGGCGAGAAAGAGGGCCGTCATTGCCCAAATGAAAGAGGTGGAACGGTCGGTGGCGGAGTATAAGGGGCTGGCTCGCATTGACTTCGAGAAAGATTTGGCCGATTTGGATGCAGCGAGCGCGGGCATACAAGACGAATGGCGTCTGAGGAGGGAAACGCTCTCAGCCATCAAAGACTTGCCTGGAGATTTTAGGCAATTTTCGGGCCAATGATAATGTAATGCAAGACGTTTTTCGTCTATCTTGTAATCTTAGGACGTTCTCGTCCTTTATTAATGCAAACTGTTTATTGTTATTCTTGGACGTTCTCGTGCTCCCATAGTGAGGGCACATATTTCTTCAAGTATTTTCCGTTTATCGCTCTCGTATGTACTTGCCCTTTTAAATCTTGTAAATGATAAGCTCCATTTGGCAACACGCTTCTCACTATAAATGGGCCTTCCCAATTGGGCGACCATTTACCATACACTGGGTCCTTAGAGCCAACTGGCAGTATTGTTTTCCATACTAATTCGCCCTTCTTGAAAGACTTAGCCATTACCTTGAGGTTATATTCCTTGGCTATCTTTTTCTTCTGTGCTTCTCTAGGCGGTTGAGCGTGTCGCACTTGATATCGTCCAACTCCAACAAATTCTGGATCATCGCCTCGTCATAGTTTTCCTTTGTTAGCTTCTCCTGCAATGTCACCCTGGTGGATTCAATGTTCATTTCTACAGGAAGCACAGCTTTTTATCCATACACTAACTGGAAAGGCATCACCGAAGTGCTCGTGCGTGGCGATGTCCTGTAGGCCCATAGAGCTTGACTCAGATATTCGTCCCATCGTCTAGCATTGTCCGTCACCATCTTACGAATCAACCCTTTGAGAATTTTGTTCGACGATTCTGCTTGACCATTTGACTGAGGGTAGTAGAGAGTAATATTTACTAGCCGGACTCCATATTCGGCCAGGAAGTCTTTTACCTTTTCACCGTTTAATGAGGTACCATGGTCTACCATGATTGTCTGTGGTATTCCAAATCGGTGAATTATATGTTCTTTTATGAACTTGATTATCTGCTCTTGTGAGATTTCTACAACTGGGATGGCTTCTACCCACTTGGTAAAGAAATCAGTGGCAACAACAATAAAGGTGTGCCTTTTACTTGATGCGGGATAGATTTTCCCTATCAAGTCTATTGCCCATCCCATAAACGGCCAAGGCTTAATGACTGGGGTCATCTCGGTTGCTGGGGCCCTTTGAATGGGACCGTGCTTCTGGCAAGCTACGCACCCTTTGGCGTATGAGACGCAGGATTCCCCCATCTTCGGCCAATAATAACCGCTTCGTATGATTAACCATCTCATCTTGATTCCAGCTTGGTGAGCCCCACAGATGCCTTCGTGTACTTCGGCCATGATAGTTTTGGATTCTGATGGCCCTACGCATTTCAACAAAGCCCGTCTTGTCGTTTCTTATAGAGCACGTCTCCTGACATTACGTAGTTCAAGGCTTTAAGCTTCAATCTTCGGTCTTTTCCTACTTCAGGCTGTGTTAAGAACGCCCTGATTTCGTTTCTCCAATCGTCCTCTACTTCTAGGATCGTGACGTCTGTTTTTTCAGCTCGCCTTGTGAGGGCTGGCTTGACTTCTTCGCTTCTATACACCCCACTTATGTTGGTTTGTTTATACCCGGAGGCTGCTTGGGCTAAATTATTGGCCAATTCGTTCTTCGCCCTTGGAACGTATTCCAAGTCAACGTAATCGAATCGTTCTACTAATTTTTTGGCCATATCCAATAATGCCACGACCGATGGACTTTGGCATTTATAAGTTCCTATTACTTGTTGGATTACCAGCTGCGAGTCTCCCTTGATAGACGCATGGGTTACTCCCATGTTGAGGAGCATTTCCAACCCTAGTATCAGGGCTTCATATTCTGCCTGGTTATTGGTGCAGTACTCGTTCAATTTGGCTAAGACTTGGAAAGGTTCTCCCAATGGGCTAACTAGGACAATCCCTATTCCAGCCCTTTCTGCTGTGCTGGATCCGTCGAAATGCATCGTCCATGGCTTTAGGCTGCATTCGTCCAAATCCAGTTCTCTTTCCCTGGTTGTGCTTAAGCATGGATGATCGGCCAGAAAATCGGCCAACGCTTGACTTTTGACAGCCTTTTGGGGTTCGTGCCGTATGTCGAATTCTGAGAGTGACAGTGACCAGAAACCAACTCTTTGATGCAAGATAGGACGAGAAAACATGTATTTTATTATATTGATTTTCGTGACCAGATATATAATGTTCGGCCTAAGGTAGGCACGTAGTTTAGTACATGTGAAATATAAAGCCAAACATAATTTCTCCATGGGAGAATAATTACGTTCATAAGTCAGCAATTGTCTGCTGATGTAATAAATGGCTCTTTCAACATTTGTGTCGTCATCTTGCGCGATCATCCCAGCTATGGATTGCTCCTCAGCCGCTATGTACAACTTGATTGGCTTTCCTGACACTGGAGGCACCATCACCGGCGGCTGTGACAAATATGCCTTCAGTCTATCAAATGCTTGTTGATGCTCTTCGGTCCAAACGAACTCTTCCTCGCCCTTTAACTTCAACAAAGAGGAGAAAGCTTTGGTCTTTCCTGCACAATTCGAGATAAATCGCCTTAGGAAGTTAACCTGCCCTAGAAACCTTTGCAGCTCCTTTTTGTTTCGGGGTGGCATAGCTTCAGTAATCGCCCGAGATTTATTGGTATCGATCTCGATTCCCCGTTGGTGTACCAGAAATCCTAAAAAGTTGCCCGCGCACACCCCAAAAGCACACTTGGCAGGGTTCAGTTTTAGCTTGAACTTTCTCATTCGCTCAAAGGCCGATGTCAAATGGCTAAAATGTTCATCCGTGGTTACGGATTTAGATACTATATCGTCCACATAGACTTCCATAAACTTGCCAATCATGTCATGAAAGATTGAATTCATGGCCCGTTGATATGTGGCACCAGCGTTTTTTAGGCCGAACGGCATCACCACCCATTCGTAGCACCCTAGAGACCCTGGGCACCTAAAGGCCGTTTTGTGCACGTCGTCCTCAGCAATGTAAATCTGGTTATAACCTGCGTACCCATCCATAAATGAGTATACCTGATACCCTGCCGTGGAATCCACCAGGGAGTCGACCGTCGGCATTGGGTATTGGTCTTTCGGCGTTGCTAGATTCAAGTTCCTGAAATCTATGCAGATCCTTATCTTCCCGTTCTTTTTCCTAACTGGGACGATGTTGGACAACCATTCTACATATCTGGTCGTCCTGATAAATTCTGCTTCTAACAGTCGTTCGACCTCTTTTTTAATATCAGGCATAACATTAGGCGCGAACCTTCGCGGAGGCTGCCTATGAGGCCTATGACTTGACAGGATTGGCAGTCTATGCTCCACCAAAGTCCTATCTAGGCCAGACATCTCATTATAGTCCCATGCAAAACAATCTATGTATTCTCGTAACAAACAGAGCAGCTTTTCGCGTACCAGGGGCCCCATTCCTTGCTGACATAGGTTATGCGCTTATTGTACTCGTCCCCCAAGTTTACCTCTTCTAAAGCATCTTGTCCCCTCGAGAAGTTTGCCTTGCGTCGTCCGTTCAGAGCGTACTCGTCCTCCAATGCGTCTCTTCCTTCTATCAAACAGTCCACTCCGCACAATTCTTTCACTTTATCTTCCATCTGGTGCATCAACATTTTCCCCTTTAAGGCCGAAATGGCGGCCTGTGTTTCGTCCTCCTTCCTTCGTTCCAGAACATAGGCCATTAAATTGGCCTTAGAGGCCGCAAGGGCGGCTTGCTCTTTATTCTGGTCGTACTTCATTGATACCGACATGTGTGGGTTCTCCAAAGACCATTGTGGTTGGTCTTGTTTGTGCGAACATGTCGTTTAACAATCCTGCAGGGTATGGCTCGTCATTCTGGGCTACGATAGTCGGGCTCTCCCCTTCGTTTAGAACCCTGGTTGGCCCGTAGTTTCCCTCATACATGAAGTATTCGGCCGAGTTTGTGTCTGCAGCGAAAGGTTTGTTGTCGGCGTGTACTATCTCCACTTCATCCTTTTGGTTCCAGAAGACCAGACACTGATGAAGGGATGATGGGATGCATAGGCTACCATGTATCCAGTCTCGTCCCAGAAGCATGTTGTAAGAGGTTGGCCCATCTATGACGAAAAACACCACAGTCTTCGTAGTGCTTCCCACCTGCAAGTCTAGTGGTATGACTCATTTCGCCGTCGTCGCTCCTCCGTTAAAGCTAGTGAGGACTACCTCTGTGGGGAGGAGATCTTCCTCGGACTTAGCCAAACGCCCCAGCATCCTAACTGGAATCGCATTGATGGCTGCTCTGTTATCAATCAGTACTTTAGACACGGGGATGCCATTGGCCTTTGCCTTCACGTACAATGGCCTTAGATGCTTCGTCATCACTTTCCCTGACATCCCAATCTCCATAGCTTGATCACCTTCGCTGTTGAGTTGGGGCGATTCTTCTCCCGTGTCCCATCCGGAAGGTGGCCGTGTTGGGGGTGCCTCATGCGAGATGTGATTGATGGTCAATCTTCTCTTCTCGGCTTTGGTGGCAACCCACTTCACCTTGGGTGTTCCATACAGAACAAGGAATGGATATTGCCCCAGGTCTTCTCCCAGTGTTCCGACGGCTGGATTCCCGGCTTCATATAGTTCTTTAAGAAGCCGATTCTGTGATATTTTTCTCTCTTCTAGCTTCGGTTCGACGACGTCGATTTCTTCTTCTATCCGTCATCTCCTCATCCTCGACTTCCCGATCTGCCGTACCCCTGTCTGTTATCGAGAGCGAGGCGAATTCGGCCTCATTTCCTTCGTAAACGTCTTCGCTCGGCCCAGCTTCCCCGTCATCATTTCTCCGGAATTCTCTGGGCAATAAGTAGTGATTCGCCACGACTGGTGGCATGCTACCGAATTGAATGATGATGGGAGATTCCTCATCATCGGTCTCATCCCGCTTTCTTTTACTAAGCTTAGCGTGCTCATCGCAACTGGTTACTTTCCCTTTTTCTTCATCATGTGCTTTCTTGCTGTCTTTCGATTTTTCTATGGCATGAGGGCAGTGGCTAGTGGTGGCCTTTGCATCATTCTGTCGACGCATCATGCGGCCGTAATTCCTTTGGTGCCTCCTCAGCTGTGTCATGGTCATTTCATCTACGGGAGGATAATTTCATCCGCCCTTGAGTGTACCCGTTGCCCTGGGCGTGGCTCTCGGTATGAATGCCATACGTTGGGTCGATGGATCTTTGGCCGAAACGTCCTCACATTTTGGACGAAGTTCGAGTTCTTTCCATAGAACCTTGGTGCAAAAGTTCGCGGCTGCCATGATGATCCTTTCTCCACGGGCCTCTCACAAGTGTCTTCTAGTTCTTTCATCCACTCAATGTTGTTCTTGCACCTTACACAGATGTTCTTCTGGTCTATTCGTTCTACAGGCTCCTTGATCCTTTCCAGTGCGCTCGGGCGGCGGCAGTGTTGTCTTTCGTCCAGCACCACCTTTATCTTTGGCTGACTCAAACTCGTAAGGTCTGGACTAATCATATTTAACTCCGCCGATTTTGGGAAAGGGTTACTGTCTACTGCCATTTTCTTCTCCAAGACTCTATGGCATCCTGCAAGACATTACGAAAAACAAGGCATTGGTTAGTCGCATGAGACCATGCGTTGTGCCATTTACAATATTTTTTACTGCCGATTTGCTCGGCTGTTGGCAACGTGTGTCTGTCGCTCAAGCTGATTTGCCTGTCTTTGTACAATTGGTCGAATATAGCGTCAACTTTAGTAATGTCGAAGGCAAATTTCCTGCCCTTTTTATCATTTGCCTCACTGGTTTGGGGTTCCGCCCACGTCTTACAAACGTAAGGCTTCCCTTTCACACACACAATTCGGCAAACATAAATCGGCCGAGTCGGCGTCCACTTCGCCCATCTCATAGTCAATGTTTCTATAATATGTCCCTTTGCTCGAATTTTTCACCTGCTCTTCTTCTCGTAATAATCGCTCATAGCGCACCACACTGGTGGTGAGTTGGGGCAGGTCCCAAAACTCACGATCCTGGAATTTCTTTTTCAGGTCGAGATTCAGGCACCCTTGGGCGATTCTTACAAATTCCTTTTCGGGCAAAGGCACGTAACATCGGCCTCGGGCTATTTTAAATCGTTGTAGAAACGTCTCGGCCCATTCCCCTGGCAATTGCCTTAAATTTGCCAAATCAGCTAGGGCTACTTCAGATTCGGCCTTATAAAATTGCGCATGGAACAGTTGCTCCATCTGCTTGCCAACTTTCTACTGAATTGGCTGGTAAACTAACATACCAGGAGAAGGCCACTCCTGACAATGAGCCATGAAACAACCTTAGTTTGTGGAAATCGTTGACTTCCCCGCACTGAAGGGTGAAGCGCCTATGTGTTCCATAGTGGAAACTTCCCCAGACCCCGTAAAGAGGGTAAATTCCGGTATCTTGTAATTTCTCGGCCAAGGATAAGCCACATCAACCCAATCAGGGTAAGGCTTCCGATATCTTGGCCGAATTGGCCGTATGCCTAGACCGAACTGGTTTTGTAGGATTTCGGTCATTTGCTCCCTTAGTATGTCGTTGCCATTAAATGGCATAGCCATGGGCGGCGGTTGCGGCCCTCTCAAAAGTGGGACATAATCGTGATTTTGTCCTTGAGAAGTTTGGACGCCCTGAGGCATCACAATTTCATGCTGAACCATGTTTGGCCCTTGATGGATGTTTGGCCCCAACTGTGGTCCGTTCCCTCCAGGGCTTGCTCCTCCCCTGAGAACCATAGGGATATTGGCCCCTGTGGGGGGACACTACTGGGACCAGCCTCCTGACCGCTTGTTGCAGGGAGAGGCGTAGTCCACGGCAGTGCTGTTCCGCCGTTCACACATTTGGCCATTAATTCATTCATTGAGTTTAGGTGTTTGGCCATATTTTCGTAATGTGAATTGCTAGTCGATACAAATTTATCTATAACGTGCGCATTTTGGAGCCTGACCTGTTCGACGACATCCTGCGTGAATTCGCCAAACAGTGCGCGCATCGCATTAGGGCTGAATTCCCTCATAGATTCGTACCGGCTGGCATCTGCTAGACCCTCAAACTGACCTACTATGGCCGGAACGCTGGGCTGGTTGGTTTGCTCCAGTCCACCTTCCTCCGCGGTTGAGCCAGTCTGAGCGTTTCTTTTCGGAGGCATCTCCACTTTGTTACACCAAGCCTCCCACTGTGGTCGCCAAAAACTGTTTGCGCAGGTTTTACGCGTGCAGGGGAAAAAACGTGTAAGGTTCAAACCTCCTGAGACAAAGTCCCAGCAAGGGGTGTATTGAATCGAGTGAATAAGCCTCCAAGGGGCACAAGCACACAAGTTACAGTCCTAGGGTATAAGCTAAGAAATAAAAAGATAAAATATGCTCGAATGAGTCTTCATTTTTCTTCTCTTTTCTCCTGGTGTAAGCGAATTTTTATAGTGTCGCTCCTTAACTGCTCAGGGCAGTTCCAATGTTTCCCGGCGATTCTTGAGGCGTGCTGGTAACTGCTGAGCCACGTACCCCAACTGCCTGATTGTGGAGGGAGATCCGCCCAACCGTTGTGATCGTGGGGATAACCGCATCACACGTCTTCGTCCTGACTACTCGCTCGATCGTCCTAAGTCCTTTGTCGCTCTTCGCTTCGTCATCCTTCTTCCTTTCGCGCTCCCTTTCGTCTTAGGACGATTTCATCCTGTGGGGATTTTATTTGTCAACAGTTACTAAGCTCTTTAAATTTTGACTAAACTTATTAAAATGTGACTAAGATCAATAAAATACGGCTGTTACCGAACTCACTAAGATATGATTGTGCTCATTAAAATGTGACTATGTTCACTAAAATATAAATTTGTTCACTAAAATGCAATATCTTTTTTGAATGATTTTTTTGTCGAAACATATTGACAATGGTACTCATTGGAAAATTATTATTTGCATATAATAATACATAATTTTATATGCAATGTTTTATATTTTGAGAGATCTTTAGTTTTAATAAGGATAAATAAAAATTGAAACAGAAAACTGAATATAATCGAAAAAACCTGAACCGAACAAATAATTTATAATTTTTAAAAATAAATGTTCGTTTTTAACTAAAAATCGAAATGAACCTAACTAATCGAATAATTTGATTTATTGATTTTTTAAAGTCTAGTCGTGTTATGTTATTATGTTATTATTTTATATTGTTCCATTTTAAATTCGCATTCTAATTCGCTAGTAAGTAAAAATAATTAACTAAATTTTACTTAGATATTATTATCAAATGTTAGTATTAAGTTGTAAAACAATGCATTTAAAATAATTGGGGGGGGGGGGGGGGGGTGCGAAATTGAATCATGTTATTTTATGTGGATAAAAATAGACAACTTTGAATAATACACAACTAAAGAGTAAATACTCTTTTAGTCCTTACAGTTAAAGTCTATTATCAAATTAGTTTTCATATTTTAAAAAATTACCCAAAATATCTATGTCGATAGTTTCAAAATTATTGGATCTGACTTTTCTAAGGTAGAATAGAATTTAGTCTGATATAATTTTAAATAGCCGATAACTAAATAGCTTTTGTTGGGGGTATTTTCAGGTACTAGGGCGTTTGAACAGTGCGACATGGGTGGGAAATGTAATTTCTTTTTAAGATCCTTAATGCCGATCTAACCGCAAGGATGCTCCAGACTATATAACATAACACGTTCCGGCAGAAAAGACCGAGCACTTGGTAATAATGGCCGACCACTTCAGCACGGCTGATCAGACACCATTAGATCGGCAAAACAACTTCTCTTGTATCAAAGATCGAGGGGACCGACCCCGTGAAAACATATCATGAGGCATAAATATCTTCCACCGCCTCATCCTTATGAGATAAGGTGATGAGACTCTTGTCTTTATGAGATAAGATGATGGGACGCAGTAATGATGAAAAATAAGATATTTTTCAGCCAAGTGGCCTTGGGGGGGATCCATTAATACATTCACATGGCAAGTGTCCACTAAGAGGGGCATGCAACCGCCTCTTTCTAGTATAAATAGAAGGGGAAGTATATTTGTAAAGATAGATTTTTTCTTGTTGCTGGATTAATGAGTAAGCAAATTACAAAAAATAACTAGAGAGAAGATATCTTGTAAACACGAATCGCTCAGCTAAAGCACCTAAAACAGGTCGGCCGAGCCCATTGCAGTAATAAAACACCCTCTGTTTTATGCCCGTGGATGTAGGTTGGATTCGTTCCGCCGAACCACGTTAACTCTCTGTGTCAATCTAGGTGCTTTACCTCAATCTGCCAAAGTTTGCTTTTGGTTGTCCTCATAACCAAACAAATTCACTGCTGAAGGAAGGTTGAATCCCGGGAACAATACAATTTCCGTTATTATCCCTGAGACGAAAACTAGCCGTCAATAGTTGGCGCTGTCTGTGGGGAGCCTCGACGAAAAGAAATTCACGTAACAGGGTGATGGCAGAGGGCGGAAATCACTGGTCGTCAGAAAGTTCAACAACAGAATGGATGGAAAAAATGGAAGAGAGCCTGAGGAAAAGTAGGGAGGAAAACCAAACTCTCTTGAAATCTATGATGGACAAGCTGGAAAAAATGGAGAGGACTAACAATGAAAGACTCGAAGCTGGAACTAGCCAGAGGAAAGGCGAAATAGCAGAATGAAAGAGACCTATGGATATGAGTGAAGACGATGAACCCAGGAGGAAAGACCCCAACGAGATGGGATCTCCAGTAATGGAGAAAGGTTTGCCGGTGGAGGATATGTGGGAGGAAGAAGAGGAGAGACATTCACCAAGTTCCTCCTACGATAGTCCACGCAATTTCAGGAAGGAGGGTAGGAGGCGCGCTGGAATTGAACGGGGAACATCTTGTCGCAACGAACATCGCATTCGGAATGAAAGGCACGAGGAAGGCCGTGGAAGACAGCATAATAATATCGATGACAATATGAAGGCTTGGTTACGTAAAGAAATTACCAGGTGGGAAGAAAATTTTAGAGCTGATGCGGGGGATACTCGGGATGATGAGGTTGAATCTCCATTTACGGAGGAAATAAGGTCAGCAAAATTCCCGAGATGATTTACCATGCCGACCATGACACACTATAAAGGGCATACCGATCCGAAATCACATATCGAGGGTTTCGTTTTACTGATGGAAGTCCAAGGAATGGTGGATGATGTTATTTGCAAAGTTTTTCCATTAACCTTAGGCGGGCCGGCAGTCCTATGGTTCAGAAGTTTGACCCCAAATAGCGTCAGCAGCTTCTCACAGCTTAAAAAGTCATTTGTTAAACACTTTAAATGGGCGTGTGTCCCAAAGAAAACAATTGGGGAATTGCGACTTGTAAAACAGAGGGATGACGAACCCCTGGAAATCTTTATCAAAGGATACCACAGTTTGGTACTCGAGGTTGGGGGATATGAGACACATGAGGCATTGGAGAGTTTGAAATGAGCCTTGAAGGTTGGGAGACTGTGGACCCACCTGAGGATCCAAGACGCGCCAGATTATGCCACCGTATTAGAAATAGCGCGGAGGTTCGCCTTGCTGGAAGAAGAGGAGAAAGTATTCAGAAGGGGCTCGGCGATGAAAGAAAGGGTGATAAGGGCAGAAGCTCCTCGGAGGCAAGATAGGGAGACCAGAAAACCACCCCCGAGACAGAGGGAGTTCAAGCCGATAACTCCAAACAATCCAAAAAGAAGGATTCCGACTAAAGTGAACCAGGTTTCCCGGGAAGAGGCATATGTCCCTTTGAACAAACCATTGAGACAGATCGTCACAGAGATCCAGGGTAGAGGCCTCTTGGCAGAGCCTGACTTCAGAAGATATCCGCAAGATAAGAGGAATAATAGAGCTTACTGCATGGACCATAATTTGAGGGGGCATGCAACAGACAGATGCAAAGTCCTGAAGGAACAAATGGAATATCTGGGGCGCAATGGTTACCTGAACAGATACATCGACCATGAAGTTATGGCAGCTAGGCAAAAGACGAATTGCAGATAAGTGAATACCATTGCGGGAGGGAGAACACTGGCTGGAAATTCCAATAAAGCGAGGACGAATTATAATCGTATCCGTAGACCAGAGGTTTTGGCAATGGAACAGGCATCAGGAGCTCAAGGTGGTCGGTCAGTACCAATAATGTTCACCGACGAGGATGCTCGAGGGGTAAATTTCCCCCATGACGATGCTCTAGTAATTAAGGCGGTAATTAGTGGTTCCGAGGTGGATAAGATCTTGGTAGATCCCGGGAGCGCGGTGGACGTAATTTCCAAAGAAGCCTTGGATAATCTCGAAGTGGAATATACAACCCTAACCAACGATGGAACTCCCTTGTATGGCTTCGGAGGCTCAACGGTGGTTCCGTTGGGAAGAATACAGTTGGCAATGACGATTGGAACCCTTCCCCGGATCCGGACGATTATGACAGATTTTACAGTGGTAGACTGCATGAGCAGTTATCAGGTCATCGTTGGTCGGCCATTTATGATGAAGATTAAAGCTGCAATATCATGCTACTACCTGAAACTGAAATTCCCCACTCGGGATGGGATTGGGATCGTGTACGGTAGCCAAAAAGCCGCTCGGAGTTGTTTCGCCACTCTTTCAAGGGAGACCCTCTGTATTGAAAGGGTAGGCCAAAAGAGGAAGAGAGATAAAGTTCGTGAAGAAACGAATAAGATATCGGGTCATCGACCGAAGAAGGTTGCTCGGTTAGGGGCAATTGAAGAATTAGAGTCGGTAGAACTATTCGGATCGGGCAAAAATATAAAGATAGGGGCAGACCTGGATGAGGCCCTGAAACAGGATTTGTTGAAATTCTTAAAACAATATCCAGATGTATTTGCATGGGGGCACAATGATGTGCCCGACATAGACCCAAAATTTATTCACCATCGTCTGGCGGTGGATCCGGCTCACAAGCCGGTCAAGCAGAAAAGAAGAATCTTTAACCAGGAGCGGTGCGAAGAAATAGCCGCCGAAGTGGAAAAATTGTTGAAGGCTGGATTTATCAGAGAGGCAAGGTACCCAGACTGGGTATCAAACGTGGTCTTAGTAAGAAAGCCTACTGGGAAGTGGAGAATGTGTGTAGACTTCACCGACCTCAACAAAGCTTGCCCAAAAGACAGTTTCCCGCTACCAAAAGTGGACTAATTGGTAGATTCCATGGCCTGTCACGGGTTACTCAGCTTTATGGACGCATTCTCAGGGTATAACCAAGTCAAGATGCATCTGGGGGACGAGGAAAAAACAATCTTCGTCACCGACCAAGGGCTGTATTGCTACAAAGTGATGCCGTTCGGTTTAAAGAATGCTAGAGCAACATTTCAGAGACTGGTAAACAAGATTTTCAAACCACTCATTGGCACATCCATGCTGGTGTATGTCGATGATATGATAACCATATCCATGGAGCCGTCCTGTCATGTGTCCGATCTAGTGAAAACCTTTGAGTTACTACGGAAACACGACCTAAGGCTGAACCCGGAAAAGTGTGCCTTCGGGGTGGCCTCGGGAAAGTTTTTGGGATATATGGTGAGCTCCAGGGGCATAGAGGCAAATCCCCGGAAGATCTGGGCTATCCTGGATCTGAAGTCTCCTGGAACGGTTAAAGAAGTACAAAGCCTGACCGGACGAGTAGCCGCACTGAATCGCTTCATTTCCAGAGCAACCGAAAAATGCCACCCTTTTTTCAAAGTTATCCAGAAGGCAAAAATGGAGGTCAATTGGACAACGGAATGCGAGGAGGCTTTCCAACAGTTGAAGAGGTACTTGACACAACCCTCGCTTTTAGCAAAACCAATCCCAGGTGAGACCTTATTCTTATATTTAGCTGTCTCTGAGCATGATGTAAGTTCAGTGTTAATACAAGAAGATGATAAAATCCAAAGGCCGGTATATTACATTAGTAAAGCTCTGTTAAATGCTGAAACTAGATATTCAATGTATGAACTGGTCGCCTTGTCATCAGTTACTTCGGCCCAGAAAATACGACCCTATTTCCAGGCCCATCCTATTGGGGTTTACACCAGCTGTCCATTAAGGCAGATTCTGCAAAAACCAGAAATCTCGGGTAGGCTAGTGAAGTGGTCGGTGGAATTAAGTGAACACGACATTTCCTACCTACCAAGGGCAGCAATAAAAGGCCAGGCTTTGGCAGATTTTGTAGCAGAATTTAAAACATCCCATGTTTTAGCAATTATGGAGGATAGATGGGAGTTGTCAGTAGATGGCTCCGTCAGCTCACAAGGTAGTGAAGCCGGGATCGTGCTAAAATGAGGTGAAGGAGAAGAAACAATGTACGCCTTAAGATTCGCCTTCGAGGCTACTAACAACGAGGCAGAATATGAGGCAATTTTGGCCGGCTTAAGGGTATGCACGGCAATGGGTATTCAAGGTGTAATTATAAAGAGCGATTCCCAGTTAGCCGTCCAAAAACTAAAGGGGGGATTTCAGGCCAGAGAGTCAAATATGATAGCCTACCTAGTGGCAGTGAAAAGCTTTATCGAAAAAATGGGGAAAGTAGAATTCAAGCAGATCGGTCGGGAAAATAATCATCAAGCAGATTCCCTAGCACGGCTCCCTTCATCGATTAAGTCGGAAAAGCCCAAAACAATTCCACTGATTTGTCTCCAAACAAAAAGTGTGAGCGAGCCCGAAGTAATGGAGCTCGATGTGGAGAACATACCTCACTGGATTCAGCCGATCAAAAGATATTTGGAAACGGGGGAGGTACCGGAGGAAAAGAAAGAGGCCAGAAAATTAAAATATAGAAGTAGTAGGTTTTGTTTGATTGAAGGGATACTGTACCGAAGGGGTTATACGGTGCCACTCCTGAGGTGCCTAGCAGAGGAGAAAGCTGATTATGTGCTCCAAGAGATTCATGCAGGGATTTGTGGGAGCCATGCTGGGGGACGATCAATTGCTTTTAAAGCTTTGAGGCAAGGTTTTTACTTGCCAACCATGCATCAAGACGAGATAAGAATAGCCCAGAAGTGTGACGGATGTCAAAAAAATGCTAACATCCATCACCTTCCAGCAGAACAATTAACTACATTGTCCAGCCCATAGCCGTTCTCTCAGTGGGGCCTGGATATTATTGGACCAATGCCAAAGGGACGAGGACATGCGAAATACGCTATTGTGGCTATAAATTATTTCACCAAGTGGGTAGATGCTGAACCTTTGTCCATAATCACGGAGAAGAAAACAACTGAGTTTGTGAGGAAAAATATTATCTGCAGGTTTGGGAACCCCCGGGCCATTAGGGGTGTTCACGGGTCGGGTCGGGTCAAGGGAAAATCGGGTCGCGGGTCGGGTCACGAAGAAGTGGAACCCGATCGGGTTCGGGTCGTCGGGTCATTTTAAAAAAAATAATTTTTTTAAATTAATTAATTATTTTGAATTATAAATATTAGTTATTTTATGTCCCAAAAATATCATATATATAAAGTTTTAATACAAAAAAAATAATAAACAAATGAAATAATAGTAAAAACTTTAAAAATAATAATAAATATTTTAGAAAAATAATAAATATTTTAGAAAAATAATAAATTTGTATAGGGTCGGGTTGGGTCGGGTCAAGGGGGTCAAACCCGTTGTGCAACCCGAAAATTTCAGGTCGGGTCAAAATTTGATAAATTTTTTTATGAACCCGCATAGGTCGGGTCGGGTCACGTCGGGCCAGGTCAGGTCGGGTCGCAGGTTGACCCGACCCTATGAACACCAATACAGGCCATCATCACAGATAATGGAAAGCAGTTCGACAGTAAAGGCTTCATGAAGCTCTGTGAAGATCTTCAGATTTCCTTAGGATTCGCTTCACCTGCTCACCCCAAATCCAACAGACAGGTTGAGGCTGCTAACAAAGTCATCAAAGCTAATCTTAAGGCTCGGCTCAGAATTTGTAAGGGGTTATGGGTCGAAGAGTTGCCAGAGGTGTTGTGGGCACATCGAACAACCTGTAAAGACACCACGGGAGAAACTCTGTTCTCGCTATCCTATGGGGTTGAGGTAGTCATTCCGGTAGAAATTGGGGTGATCACACACAGGGTTCAGTATTTCGAAGATAGGCCAAATGAAGAGCTCATCAGAAATCATCTTGACCTAATTGAAGAGAAACGAGAGAGGTCAGCTATGAAGACTGCAATCTATCAGCAAAGAATGGCCCGATTCTTCCGGGCGACCTAGTCTTAAGAAGAGTAACTCTGAATACTCGCAGACCTGAGGAAGGTTCGTTGGGTGTCAAATGGGAATGGCCATACAAGGTTGTGGAAATTGTGAGGCCATGAGCCTATCATTTGGAACAACTAGACGACACCCGACTAAAAAAGCCTTGGAATACTGAAATACTGAGAAAATATTTTCAATAATTGTTTCCCTTCCAAACAAAAAAGCCCGACGATTGAACAAAGGTTTTTTTTAAAAAAAAAAGGAAAGAAAAGAAGAAGGAAAACCTGGCTACAGAGCTTCTCTTAATAACCCTCATAGAATTGTAAAAGAGGGTAGTATGTCTTGCGAATATGAATAAAGTTTTCACTTTTAAATTAAGAAGATTGTCTACTTTGTACTTGTCTTTTTAAGTTAAATGTGGAAAACATATTCAATATTCCGAGGACATACTTGATGCGAATGTAATGACTTGAGATTAGAAAGAGCACCAAACCCGCGGCACGCCAAAAACATGTGTTATTATCAAACCCCCGGGTGAAGTGCGCCGACCTGATTCTCCTCATTTTAAGTGGAAATTACTTCAAGAGATGAGGTGCATGAGGGAGCGCGTGAACCCCTCGTGGCGGTATCAAACCCCCGAGGCCGGAGCGTAACTACCCCATGACTTGCATTTTTCAAAAGGGACATTTCGGGAGGGCAATCACGGGGAGGGAGTGCCCCCGTGAAGCAATTTGCCCAGCTAAGTCAGCAATATCACCCCGGGATGGCGACTGCGGGGAGGGAATTCCCCCGTGAAGGAATCTGCCTAACCGGATTAGGGGAGGCGACTACGGGGAGCATGTTCCCGTAGGTTTAGCTTGACCAACTGGATCAAAGAGAAGCATAGCACGGGGAGGTTTCTTGCCCTCGTGGCGTGTGCAAGATCCAGAGTCGCTCAAGCATAAGGAGGTATTTTTCCCTTAGGGTCTCGGCCGCTCACCGATCCATATCTCGGCTCGCCTGGACGCCGAATTGTAAGATTCGAAATTGTGTTTTGGAAGCTTCGGGCAGGACGCTGTTTTCGAGGCATCCGTGTTATTATTTTCACTCGTGAGATTTCTCATTTGGGGTATGTGCTAAGTCACCCCGTCTTTTACTAATTTTGTTCTAAACCTTTGTTTTTGTTTTTTCGCTGGTCTGGTAAGGGGACGCCCGTGCCAAAATCAGTAAAACCTCGAAGGTTGATTTATTTCCCTTCCATATAAGTCTTGGAAATTATTCGGCTCGGGGCTGGATTAGTTCCGCCGAGGCCTCATAGTTTGTTCGGCTCGGGGTTGGATTAGTTCCGCCGAGGCCTCATAGTTTATTCGGCTCGGGGCTGAATTAGTTTCGTCGAGGCCTCATAGTTTATTCGGCTCGGGGCTGGATTAGTTCCGCCGAGGCTCATAGTTTATTCGGCTTGGGGCTGGATTAGTTCCGCCGAGGCCTCATAGTTTGTTTGGCTCGGGGCTGGATTAGTTCCGCTGATGCTTCATGGTCTGTTCAGCTCGGGGTCGGGTTACGTCCCACCGAGTCAGCTTTCGGTCTGGGGACGTAATATTCCCTCAGAACTAAGTGTTTATCTCAGCTCGGAGTCGGGTTACGTCCCACCGAGTCAGCTTTCGGTCTGAGGACGTAATATTCCCTCAGAACCAAGTGTTTATCTCAGCTAGGGGTCGAGTTACGTCCCACCAAGTCAGTCTTTGGTTTATGTACAAAATATTCCCAGGATCAGATATCTTCTCCCATTCCGAGGACGATCTATAGGGCTCCGGACCCGTCTCAACGGTTGTCCACTTCTAGAATGTAATCAGAACCAACTTTTGAGGCCCGAGAGTACAATAAAATAGGCATTGATATAAAAAAGAGGGGGAAATGAGAAATGTTAAAGTATATTACAAAAGAGCAATTTTGTTTAAAATTTACATGGGGCCCCATACGGGTCATCCCCTATTCATCAGCCCGCACGGGGGCATCTCTTTCCTCCTCAAGAGTTTCAGATGGCGGATGGTTGAGCCCAACTTCAGGAAGAGGGATAACGGCTTCCACATGGCCAGTAAGAGGAATCCCGACAGTTACGGCTTCAGAGGCTGGACCTTCTGTTTGGCTTGCCTCAGGCATAGAAGATGCTGAGATAGCTAAAATAGGATCGAGATTCAGGATTTCTTCAGAAGAGGAGGGCAACCACTTCATAACTTCTTCCTGAGAGATCTCCCATTTGCAAAATCGGATGGCAGCATGAATTGGTCTCATATCCAGATTAGGCATTACCAGCGGGATAATATCGGCACAATCCCCAACTCCCTCGAATCTGATCGCTTCCCGCTCTTCCTCGAGCCGAGTTTCTTTCTTTCCCATCTCCTCATCTTTAGCCCTCAGTTTGGATTCAAGGCTGCATATGTCCACTTGCAGGATCCTGATATCGGCCCGAGCAGCCTTCTCCAAATCCGGATCTTCCCACCACAGAAGCCACTGACTTGAGAGCCCTATTGTTGACTGGACTTCAGCAGAGGCCAGCTCCAGGCTCCTTATTTCCTCATTTTTTTGACCATACGGCCTTCATCTCAGTGATTTTACTCTGAAGCCTCTGAGCTTGACCTCCTTCAGACAGAAGGGCTCATGAAGAGATCTTTATTGTAAGAAGTTAGATAAGCCATCTACAAAAAAAAGGGAAGAAGCAAAAAAAGTCAGAAACTCAAAAAAAAAACGAAACGAATTCAAGACGAAATTGGGATTCAATCGTTACCTTGGCCGTTTGGGAGCAGATCACAGAGAGTGCATCCTCAGGGGAAAGGTCTTCATATTTAAGGATCTTAGCAGGAGGGACTGCTTCGGCTAATTCGTTGATCGTTGGTACAAGATGAGAAACGGCTTCCCTTACCTATTGGCTAAGGTCCTCTGCACCAAGTATCACGGCGCCCTCCGATTTTTTCTGCTCCTTCCGAGCAACCTATTCTCCACTCAGAAGCGGGTCATCCTCAATCTCCCGAGCAAGCGCGGCTTCACCCACCCCGATCAAACGTCTCATTTTTCTTGAGGGTTTGGAAGGGTTGGTAGGTCGGGTGATTGTTGGTGGAGATACCCTGACGGAAGCCGAACTATGAGCAACCGGCAGAGCCGTTTCCTCAGCCACTCTCTTGGCCTCAGTAGATGCTGCACGTTTCCGAGAAGGTTCGGCCTCGGAATGACCGGTCTTGACTATGCCGGCCAGTTGCTCAACATATCTTGGTTTTCTCGACATTCCTGCAAAGACAAAGACGATAACATGGTCGGATCAGGATTCAAATGAGTTTGAAATCGTCATTATATCACACAAACAAGGGGGGTTAGTTTGGAAGTTAGTACTAAACTACCTATCCGCCCGGAAATCTTCGAGGGGACGGTCCGAATAAGGCCCGATTCGACCAGAGCTGTGTCATTAACCAAATTCTTCCAGACGTCAGCATAGCACCGATCATGTTGTATTCGTACCCGGACTCGATGAGAGACTTTGGGAGCATCCCTCCAGCATGCTGAGAAGGATCAAAAGGTTAGAATTTTATCGCGAAAGAGGGAAGCGGAAACACTAAGGGATGAGATCATAACCTCTCGATCTGAAGATGTCTGGGATTGGAACTTCCTCTTCATACGTTCTCAAAATCCATCCCCAACTCCCCGAAGCCCAAAACCATAAATCTTTGATATTTTTATTGGAATCTGGGAGTCTGCGTACGGTGTTGGATGATTCGGCATAAGCAAAAAGGTTGTACCAGCCGTGATGAGTTCGAGGATTGGCTTTCAATATGTACAGCCTTTTGACCTCGTCAAGGGTCGGTTCGCCAAGACCCGCCCGATGCCAGATCACGTAAAGGCCAGTCAAGATCCTCCAACTATTCAAACTTAGCTGACAGAGGGAGATCCTCATCTCGGTTAGGAACCGGCCAAAATAGGGTTGAATCGGCAGCCGAAGGCCGCATTCGAAGAAGGCTGTGAGGAGAGCCACCAATCCCTCATCAGGCTGACTAGCACGATCGTGAGAGCGAGTAACTTCGAGGACGACGTCTATTGGAATATCATAGCGCAGTCGCAGTAATTCCAGATCGTCATCTGTTATGGTAGAGGGTCGATTCATGTCAAGTGACAAATGGTCAAGCTCCCCAGGCTCTGGATTCCCCCGATAAAGTCTAATATGATAAGAGTCGTTTTCAATTTCAGAAGGAGTTGGGGTGGTGTCTGCATCTTCTATTCTAGTTGCTTCCGAACTTGAAGAAGGCTCGTTTTGGGATTGTGAAGGTCGTTCTGAAGGGGTTTCACTGTCAGACATTCCTAAGTCAGCGAGGTGGGCAACAAGGTTAGTCAGTAATTACTTTAATACATATAAAGGTTCAGACAAATATCCTAAAAGGCCAACAGACAAGACCTATAATCTCTACATACTCTGCCAAAAATCCGCCAAACAAAAAGTCTCTCCCTGTCAAGCCAAACACAAGACTGTAAGCAAACTGAAGTTACCCTAATCTACAATTAATCATCCTGCCAAACACATATACACTACAGAAATCCTAACAAACATAGACATGCTTCGTCATATGCAAAGGATACTATGCAAACAAAAAGTGGGAGGAGGTTGAAGAAGAAGAAACGACATAATGCTCAATATGTGGAAAGTAAAGCAGAGAGGCCGTTCTGGAAACTTACTTGTATCTTTTGAAAAGATTGATGTAGGCACTGCATTTTTGCATATAAGTCCCTATGATGAGTCTCATTTGGAGGCACTACCTTTTAAGTCACGGAAGTCACGAGAAACGGACGTTGGAAGGGGAAATTCAGAATAAGTACCTCATCGGATTCATTTCACAAGTTCACTGTTTTCGTTCGTGCTGCGTTCGTTACTTCGTTCGAACATCAAACAGATTGCGGGCGTTCGTGCCGCGTTCGAGGAGGCGTTCGAACGGTGTCGATAATTCTGGTTTTGCTGCTAGCCTCACACCCAAGCCCAATTAACCCACCAAAGCCCATAAAACACATCCCAATTAATAAAACACATTTAAAACACATGGGAAATTAAATTAAATCTTAATTAAATTAAACATTGAATTAAGTAAAATATTTAAACCATTTACCAATTAAATAAAACATAAAATATAATCATACCTAATTAAGACAAATCAAATATATTAACTTCCTAACTAAACAAAATCACATACTAAATTAAAAAGATGTCATGCCTAATTAAAATCAATCATAACCAATTAAAAATATTGTAGTCCTAATCTAGCCAAGATTTGTCCTCCCTCAATCTAATCCTTTCCTTGTCCAACACCAAATCAAATCCTCCCTTTAATGCCAAATCACTTCCTTGTGAGACAAGGTGAATCCCTAGCCATTCTCTATATAAACAACACCTCTCCAAGGCATTCCCCTCCCCTAGTGCACGCCCATTACAAGAAAATAAGCAAATAATTTCCAACCCCTTTCCCATAGCTCATTCACACAAGAAACACCCAAGCTCATACACACAACTCACACGAAAATCACAACACCCACAAGAAACACCAAAAGCTTATTGACACAACTCTCCCTCACTCTCAATAATCGAAGATCACAAACCAAAGAACCCTCATTGCCTTGACCAAAACACATCCCGAACAGCCCATTTACCTCATCAAAACAGCCCCCGAACCACACCATAACACCACCGAAAATCACACCCAAAACAGTAGCCAAAACATCCCAAGAACAGTAACTAAAATACAGCAGCAGAACAGTAGCAAAACGGCAGCGAATCAGATTCAAAAGCAGCAGCAAAAGACGGAGAACGACGACTCCAAACGGTGAGACAACGAGCAAGAGCAGTGAACCAGTGAACCGGAAGAGTTGCGGAGCATCCACCCTTCCGACGATCGTGTGCCGTACATCCGAGAGGTGATTTAAAAGGTTAGACCTGAGGGTACTTTTCACACTCATCTTTATTTGATTTTTGTTATTTATCTTGATCGTATTTTAATTATTTGTTGAATCTTGTTTATGTATGATGTGTGTTGTGGGTATTGGATGAATGGAAAAGTGTCGTCTCTTGTGGTATATAGGATGGAAACCCGGACATAAATTTCATAGCCGATTCCGAATGGACGGTAGTATGATCTGTACTCGGATACAACTCCACGTACCACTTGAGTAAACGGCACACTCTTTTGTTTTATGTTGCTTCGGTTTATTTATTTTTCGTTATTTGAATTCTGCATGTTACTTTTGTATGTGTGATACAACCGAGCGCATGGGCTTAGTAAGTCGGATTAAAGGTCCCCTATTTAGAGGGGTTAAAATCCTTTACCACGATGCTTTGCCGTGCCGGTTGATGTGTGTTCTGTTGAATGCAAGATATGTTTAATCGGATATACTAAGTTTGATATGATTGTCTTTATTTTTATATGCATTGAGATAAACGCATGGGCTTAGTAAGTGTGATGAAAGGTCCTCTAATTGAAGATGTTAAAATCCTTTGCCACGATGCTTCGCCGCGCCTCGTATTTCGCTATTTGCTTTTTTATGTATGTATTGCATCACATTTTGTGCATTAGATCATGTGTCCCACAGTCTGGCGACTCCACTGGGGATAGAGAATCGGCCCCGAATATTGTCTGGTAATGTTTGGATTTATGTTTTAATTGACCGTGTCTATAGTGGATAAAATGGGGGTTTAATCAAAGGCATTTTAAGGCTAGGTAATGGTTTGGTGTCTTCCTTCATTCACTACCTTTCTAGAAGGAAAAGCTGTGAAGGCACCTATATGGCCATCTACTCGTAGCCTATTGTGATGGACTAATTTGGAGGACTCGTTGTTTATTCCTGACACCAAGCGATAAGAGCCTAAGAGGCTTGGGTATTTAGGTGAGTGTCGCTCCACCTTCCCTCTGGGGAATCTACAACGGGAAATCCATTTGACAGTCTGTCACACACCATAGCTCATTGGCACGTACCTTAGTGTATAAAAAAGGGTGTGCTCACTTGGTTGCTCGAACCCTTGATTGGGGAGACCTAGTTGTGGGCCATCCTTCGCCGATGAGAGCCTTTGTCTATACTCTTGTGAACCCACCCATAGACCGGGGTTGTATGGTTAAAGTAACAATTATTTCCTTGAGTATGTTCTTGTGGACCATCCTCATTTGGATGCAGTTGGACCATTGTCAGAAATGCGGACTTGCTGGGCCATTTAAACTGGGGCAAGTTCGTACCTTATGACCATTGGGCCAAAGCTTCTGAAATGTTGATGGGCCATTCTGTAGAAATTATTACTCTATGTTTGCATTATCTTTCTTTTATGCTTGTGCTTGGGAACATCATCGTTTGGATCCATTTGGACCATTTGTCATGAGATGTGAACTCGTTGGGCCATTTAAACTGGGACGAGTTCATTCTTATGACATTTAGCCCAAAAGCTTCTAAAATGATAATGGGCCGACTTGTTTGAAAATTTTAGTTGATTTAGTATGTTATATATGTTACATGCATCTCATGCACCCCATGCATACATACATCATGTTAGCCCTTGTGTTCTGAAAGCCATCATAGATTCCCGTTGGGTTAGAAAAAATGGAAGACTCACCAAAATACTGAGAATAGACATGAGTGAATCAGATATTGAGGTATCCCGGATAGATCAGTTGGATAATGGTTTCGCCAAGATTACTGAACAGTTGCAAGCCTTGACTACTGCCATGACAAATATGGCTGTGCCCCGTGCTGGGGGAAATTATGAGAATGTGAGGCGTGATGAGCCTTCGAATGGGTTGGGGGATGATGTCCCCACTTTTGATGATGACATGGCAGAATATGCAACAGGCAGAGTGATTGGGTCTCAGACAAAATTTCAGAAGCTTCGGGATCAGGTTGAAACAGTTACCCGCAAAATGAGGGGTAAGAACGAGGATTTGCTAGATTATGAGGCAATGACCTTCGGAGAACAGCTGCCAGCTCAGTTTAAAATGCCCGACATGGCCAAGTTTAATGGGAACGGAGACCCGAGGGTCCATCTGCAGCAATATGTCTCAGTCATGAGTTCAATGGGCCTATCACAGCGCCAAGTCCAAAAGATGTTTGGGATGTCACTCGAGGGGGCACCTGTGGTTTGGTATCATAGCCTTAAGAAGAAGGTTAAGGAAGATTGGAAGGAACTAGCTGATGCTTTTCTGAAGCAGTATGTTACAGACTTAGAAATTGACTTGTCACTCCGTGATTTGGAGAACACTAAGCAGAAGCCGGAAGAAAGCTTCAAGGAGTATGTAGACCGCTGGAGAAGCCAGCTCCTGAAAATGCAGACTCGGCCCTCTGAGAAGGACCAGATTAAAGTGATCATCAAGGGCACTAAGCCCTCGATCTACAGCAAGTTGAGGAGGATGACCTCCATGATTGCTGATTTCCGACAGTTGAGGGAAACTGTCATGGACATTGAAGAGAGAAGGCGGCGAAAACCGGAAGTTTTATGGCCAGAATAGAATGAATTTTGGGGGACATCCTGAAGCCAAGTCTTCCAGTGCTGAGGTCACTGCCATCAGGAACAGACGTTTCTCCAACTTGGGTAGACCTCTATCAAAGGTGTTTGAGAAATTGAAGATGCAAGGACTCCTGAAACCCTTGGAACCTAAACACTCCCCAGCCCTGTGCCGCACTACCTTGACTTGAACTTATTCTGTTATTTTCACCAGCAAAAGGGTCACGAAACTGACAACTGCCCCCCGCCTTAGGCATGAGATCCAAGACCTGATTGACACCCACAAAATACCTGACCCAGAAAGAGAGCAACCCATCACACACAGGAATCCTCTACCAAATTACCACTCCGTCCCACCACCATGATCAACTTTGGCTTGCCTGAAACCTTTGTCCTCCAAACCCTCAACCACCAAGCTTCTCACATGGGGATAAGGGATAATAACAACGAATAACCAGAGGCTGAGGAAGAAGGCACTGCTGTTTCTCCAAGTTTATCTTGCATTTTTAATAAAGACATTGATTTTGTTTGCTTGTTCGAACCTTTTCTCAACAATAATAAAGAAGTTCACTTCGCTTACTTGCCTGAATCTCAACTTCTCAACTTGCAACATGAGTGCATGTGACAAAAGCATTCAATCTTGGTACTATGATACTCAGAACGTAGGGAATCCTCAGAAGAAGCAAGTAGAAAAGATAAGTTGGCCATTCAGAAATTGGGAAATGAAGACAGTGAGACTGTTAGACTTGGAAAGGGAATGAGTTCACAGAACCAATTAGTGTAGACAGATTGAAGCAGTACTTTGCCTAAGGAAGAGAAGACCGGGCTGTCACTAAGGGAATTGACCGAAGACCTAACCCAACGGGATAGGAAACTCATGCATACATGCATACACGTAAACATTTTGCATCCTTTTTTGTGTTTGTTTTGTTTTATATTAACAGGTTTCGAAGAAAGAAAGAGAGAAAAGCAGCAAAGCAAGCTAGTCAGAAACAGCAACAATACAGTTTCAGGAACGAATCCAGGGAATGAATCTCTCAGAATTTTGAATGAATCCCTCAGATTTTGGAATGAATCCAGGGAAGGAATCTCTCAGAATTTGGAACGAATCCAGGGAATGAATCTCTCAGAATTTGGAACGAATCCAGGGAATGAATCTCTCAGAGTTTGGAACGAATCCAGGGAATGAATCTCTCAAAATTTGGAATGAATCCAGGGAATGAATCTCTCAGAATTTTGGAACGAATCCAGAGAATAAATCTCTCAGAATTTTGGAATGAATCCGGGGAATGAATCTCTCATATTTTGGAACGAATCCAAGGAAAGAATATCTCAGAATTTTTTGGAATGAATCCCGAGGGTCGAGGCCACATCAGTATCAGTTTGGGATGAATCCCGAGGGTCGAGGCCCACATCAGTATCAGTCTGGGGGCGAGGCCCATATCAGTAGCAGTTAGGGCCGAGGCCCACTTCAGCATCAGTTTTGGGGATGAGTCCCAGGGTCGAGGCCCACATCACTATCAGTTTTGGGGATGAGTCCTAGGGTTGAGGCCCATTGCATCACAAGCGACGAGAATGGCACTCCAAGAATGGAAACACGGTTCGGGAATGGACCACCTCACGGTAACGGTTCGGGAATGGACCACATCACAGCGGTTCGGGAATGACCAGGGGTCGCAGCACCTCACCACCCAAATCAACTCACACACGTGGAAAGTCAAGTGGCAGTTGGCGCGCCAGGTAAGTGAAAATGCACTGCATAACTTTGATAGGATTGTCACTGTTGCACATTACACAAGTCTCATCAAAGTGGGGGCGACTGTAGGCACTGCATTTTTGCATATAAGTCCCTATGATGAGTCTCATTTGGAGGCACTACCTTTTAAGTCACGGAAGTCACGAGAAACGGACGTCGGAAGGGGAAATTCAGAATAAGTACGTCATCAGATTCATTTCACAAGTTCACTGTTTTCGTTCGTGCTGCGTTCGTTACTTCGTTCGAACGTCAACAGATTGCGGGCGTTCGTGCCGCGTTCGAGGAGGCGTTCGAACGGGTCGGTAATTCTGGTTTTGCTGCTAGCCTCACACCCAAGCCCAATTAAACCCATCAAAGCCAATAAAACACATCCCAATTAATAAAACACATTTAAAACACATGGGAAATTAAATTAAATCTTAATTAAATTAAACATTGAATTAAATAAATATTTAAACCATTTACCAATTAAATAAAACAAATATAATCATACCTAATTTAGACAAATCAAATATATTAACTTCCTAATTAAACAAAATCACATACTAAATTAAAAAGATGTCATGCCTAATTAAAAATCAATCATAACCAATTAAAAATATTGTATTCCTAATCTAGCCAAGATTTGTCCCCCCTCAATCTAATCCTTTCCTTGTCCAACACCAAATCAAATCCTCCATTTAATGCCAAATCCCTTCCTTGTGAGACAAGGTGAAGCCCTAGCCATTATCTATATAAACAACACCTCTCCAAGGCATTCCCCTCCCCTAGTGCACGCCCATTACAAGAAATAAGCAAATAATTTCCAACCCCTTTCCTCTAGCTCATTCACACAAGAAACACCCAAGCTCATACACACAACTCACACGAAAATCACAACACCCACAAGAAACACCCAAAGCTTATTGACACAACTCTCCCTCACTCTCAATAATCGAAGATCACAAACTAAAGAACCCTCATTGCCTTGACCAAAACACATCCCGAACAGCCCCTTTACCTCATCAAAACAGCCCCGAACTACACCATAACACCACCGAAAATCACACCAAAAACAGTAGCCAAAACATCCCAAGAACAGTAACTAAAATACAGCAGCAGAACAGTAGCAAAACGGTAGTGAATCGGAGTCAAAAGCAGCAGCAAAAGACGGAGAACGACGACTCCAAACGGTGAGACAACGAACGAGAGCAGTGAACCAGTGAACCGGAAGAGTTGCGGAGCATCCACCCTTCCGACGATCGTGTGCCGTACATCCGAGAGGTGATTTAAATGGTTAGACCTGAGGGTACTTTTCACACTCATCTATATTTGATTTTTTTTTTATTATCTTGATCGTATTTTAATTATTTGTTGAATCTTGTTTGTGTATGATGTGTGTTGTGGGTATTGAATGAATGGAAAAGTGTCGTCTCTTGTGATATATAGGATGGAAACCCGGACATAAATTTCATAGCCGATTCCGAATGGACGGTAGTATGATCTGTACTCGGGATACAACTCCACGTACCACTTGAGTAAACGGCACACTCTTTTATTTTATGTTGCTTCGGTTTATTTATTTTTCGTTATTTGAATTCTGCATGTTACTTTTGTATGTGTGATACAACCGAGCGCATGGGCTTAGTAAGTCGGATTAAAGGTCCCCTATTTAGAGGGGTTAAAATCCTTTACCACGATGCTTTGCCGCGCCGGTTGATGTGTGTTCGGTTGAATGCAAGATATGTTCAATCGGATATACTAAGTTTGATATGATTGTCTTTATTTTTATATGCATTGAGATAAGCGCATGGGCTTAGTAAGTGTGATGAAAGGTCCTCTAATTGAAGAGGTTAAAATCCTTTGCCACGATGCTTCGCCGCGCCTCGTATTTCGCTATTTGCTTTTTTATGTATGTATTGCATCACATTTTGTGCATCAGGTCAGTTCCCGTTCGAACGCGTTATCAAACGCTATACGAACGCGACCCTTCTGTTTTCCGTTCGAACGCGTTATCGAACGCTATACGAACGTGAACCTTCTATTCCCATTCGAATGCGTTTTACAAACGCCACGCGAACGCATACGTACTTTCTTAGTCTTATCATGCATCAGATCTGGTTCCGTTCGAATGCGTTCTCAAACGTTATACGAACGCGAACCTTCTGTTTACCGTTCGAACGCGTTTACGAACGCTACACGAACGCGCACACACTGAACTGAGTCTGTCTCATCATATTCATGCATAATTACCTTTTGTTGATCTTTCTTGTATTATGTAGCCAATCATATTATTTGTATTCCTGCATTTATCCATTCTATGTGTTCTTGGGATGATATTCAAACATGATTAGGCTGTTAGCATATTATTTGGTTAATATGTTCATGAGATAGTATTCAAGCATGATTAGGTTGTTCTTAGTTTTCCATATCATATGATTGAGAAATGTTTATGAGATTGCCATGAGATGTTGCATATTGTGATGAACTTGTTGATGTATGCATGTGAATTTAGAAGCATGATACTCTTGGAAATAAATGTTACTTAAACTTGATTAAATTATTACATAAATCCTTTCATTACAAGTGACATAAGTAAGGGACCATTCCGAACCCAACGGTTTGAGGTCTTCCTTTGCGAGGGGTGAGTGCGACCTTAAATCTCATTTTCCCGGTTCACACCGGGTGGCGACTCCATCATTCTCCGGTTTAGTCCCCCGTGGCTACTCCGTACTCCCGATCGGGCCGCGAGCCCGGGACAGCATGCGTCGCCCAGATCCTGTGTCCCACAATTGAATATTGATCAAGAGCAGTATGGTCGACCTATTAAGTTTGCTAAATGTTGTTGAGAGAGCAGAGCTTTCCCGGAGGAATGAGTTTGAAGTATTCGCAAAAAGAAGGCAATAGTGTCCACTCTGTTTTCTTATAGTATGTTCGGTGTTTTAGTGGCCATTGGATTAAGCAAAAGCGTCGGATGTACGCCACATGTCATTTTTTGAAATAACCTTTCAGGGTTAGATGGACGGTTGAGATTGGGCGTCCTTTAGACTGGCAATAGCAGATGGATTGTTTGCTTTTTGGCGGGAAAGCGATGGATGACTGACATATGGCAAACTCCTGCTAAACCCTAACAATGATCTGATGGGCATTTAAGAGGATGTGACGATTGCGCGTCTCGAGGGACGGTTTGTAGAAGGACAATAGAGAGATTTCACTTCAGTTAGAAAGAAGTCAAGGGAGCAAACTAAATATAGACCTTTGAGATTTTTCTCCCATGATCGGCCACCAGTTTTTGTCAGAAGAACCACTTTTTTTTATATATAGTTCCCGGTACCAACTCGTACACTTGTTGGAACCGAGAACTAGGGGACAGATGTTGGGGGTATTTTCAGGTACCAGGGCGTTTGAACAGTGCGACAAGGGTGGAAAATGTAATTTCTTTTTAAGATCCTTAATGCCGATCTAACCGCAATGATGCTCTAGACTATATAACATAACACGTTCCGGAAGAAGAGACCGAGCACTTGGTAACAATGGCCGACCACTTCAGCACGGCTGATCAGACACCATTTGATCGGCAAAACAACTTCTCTTGTATCAAAGATCGAGGAGACCGAACCCGTGAAAATCGAGCATGAGGCATAAATATCTTCCACCGCCTCATCCTTATGAGATAAGGTGATGGGACTCTTGTCCTTATGAGATAAGATAATGGGACGCAGTAATGATGAAAAATAAGATATTTTTCAGCCAAGTGGCCCTGGGGGGGATCCATTAATACATTCACATGGCAAGTGTCCACTAAGAGGGGCATGCAACCACCTCTTTCTAGTATAAATAGAAGGGGGAAGTGTATTTGTAAAGATAGATTTTTTTCTTGTTGCTGGATTGATGAGTAAGCAAATTACAAAAAATAACTAGAGAGAATATATCTTGTAAACACGAATCGCTCGGCTAAAGCACCTACAACAGGTTGGCCGAGCCCATTGCAGTAATAAAACACCCTCTGTTTTGTGCTCGTGGATGTAGGTTGGATTCGTTCCGCCGAACCACGTTAACTCTCTGTTGTCAATCTAGGTGCTTTACCTCCATCTGCCAAATTTTGCTTTTGGTTGTCCTCCTAACCAAACAAATTCACTGCTGAAGGAAGGTTGAATCCCGGAACAATACAATTTCCGTTATTATCCCTGAGACGAAAACTAGCCGTCAACAGCTTTAAACATAAACAAATATGCGCCAATGACCTTTTGGTAATTTTTTAAAATATAGGAAAATTCAATGACTTTTTAGGTAATTTTTACTATTACAGAGACTAATTAAGTAATACTCAAACTGCAGAACATAATATTAATTTGTATTTTGCTTCATTTCACCAAAGAGTCAAAGACCCATTTGATATAATGGAAGGACTATCAACTATGTTATCTTCTTTGTAAAACCTTAAGAATAAAAGGATTCAATTGATAATATCCCGAATCTAAAAAAGGTGTCACCGATAACCAACCAGATCTAGCAAATCAGCCACGTCATGGGATTTGAAGTAAAGTGAACAACACCCCACGTCAGTCACCAGAGGTGGTATATCATGTGCCGGGTGTATATGTCATCTCTCTCACAGCAGGCGGGCCCCACATAATTATGGGGCCCGCCTTCTGTGAGAGAGATGCCATATACACCCGGCACATAATATAATTTTCGCAGTCACCAACCCTTGAACTCACCTGCACTCCCGATACCATGTGAACGTGGCAAGTGCCATCAATATTCAGAGATTTGCTCTAAATCTGCTTCTCACTTTTTCTAACACATTATCATATTATTTAGTAGAATATATTGATTGAAAATATAAGTTAAATTATAAATATTATATCGAAAATATAAATTATTTTATAAACTCATCAAATTCTACATCAAATAGTACATAAAAATTCCGAAAATACTTAAAATTCCCATCTTCAAATAGCTACTTGACATCCCTGATACTCATGTTTAACTGCTTAATTATATTGAGGAAAATACTAACGAGTGTCCTAATTACATTCATTAATGATTCATTTTAGGAAAGTTTTCATGGGAAAAATGAAAAAAATAATTAATATTTTGACAATTTTTACATTTCCCATAAAAATGATGTGAAAATTTTCCTAAAATAGATCTTTAATGAGTGTCATTAGAGCACTAGTTAGCATGACTCTTATACTAATTATTATGCTCACGGTTGTACTAGTTGTGTGCCGTGTGCCCAAATATATATTTGAAAAGCGAGTCAAATGTCAAAAGTGGTTTTTGGGGGTTGTGAAAGACTTTTTAAGTATGAAAATCTCAATATTCACACTCAATCATTTAATTTAGTATGTGAATATCAATATTTATATTCAATCCATCTAGTTAATAAGTTAAAAAAATTATATATCTACCCAATCTTAACAAGCCATCTTCCTAGACTCTATTATTGTGGAGAATTTTACCATCCCTATTTTTAATCACGTTGCATGTAAAATGTTTGTAGTAGCTGATATTGACAAGAAGAAATTAAAATATCATACATAATTGTATTATAAATAGGAAGTAATTAGGAATTTATAAGATGTATTATGGGACATGGACTGCATGGTATAACATCTCCTACCTTTTGTTATGAGTTTCAAATTTTTCGATACATGTATGGTTGTCCTAATGTAGATTAACTTTTTTTTTTTCCATGTTGAATATTTTTCCAAATTCGGAATAGACTCCAAGTCAAAAACGCATTGCCTTCTTAATTTTGTCATGTGCTAAAATAAAAATTATTATTTTATTAATTAAAATATCCTCTTGCTATATAAGCAGCTCTGTAGAACTTCTTTTCCAGCCCTTGCACGATTTTTCTAGACTACATTTCACCCTCAAAATTTAACTCACTTCTCAGGATTGGAATGGCACATTTTAAGAGAAATTTCGGTGCTTCTTCAAGCTCTTCTCAAGCCAAGTAAACTTCTAGTTCCTTTTTCTTGCTATTTCAAATTTAAGGCATGTGTTTTCATTCCCCATTTTCAAAACCCACATGAACCCTAGACATAAATTTATGCTTTAGGGCATGAATAAGCATGATAGAGTATTTGTGTATACATTTGGTGGCATTATAACATGGATTAAGCTTTAGTTTGGTTAATGAGTCTTGTCATGGCCGTTGATAAGGTCCGTTTGGTTTGCAATAAGCCATGTAAAGAGAGAGATATGGTGATTGTAGAAAAATGAGGGACGGGGTTTACTGCCCATGATGATCGACTTGTTGTGATTCACCGATCACTTTAGAGAAGATTTGAGGAAAAAACCGAATTGCTATCTATTACTCACAAGAATATATTACAAGTTTACAACTAGAAACTTACAAAACCTCACACTCTCTCTATACAAATTTCTACACTCTTTGGGATGATTTTGGGCTTACTGGGAGGCCTCAATTTATAGGGCAGAAAACGTGTGAACAGTGTCACACGTTTTCTGCCAGCTTCACACTTACTGGATTCTTCAAAGGTTGGCAGTAGTTGGCTTCTACAATAGCAGTTGGACTCTACAATTCTCCCCCTCCAGCTGCGTCTGAAGCAATCGTCATCTGACAGCTATCCCGTCTATGTCTCTGCACAGCTCTAGCTTGTCCCGAGTAACCACCTTTGTTAACATGTCGGCTGGATTCTCATCTGTATGGATCTTCACTAGTCTCAATAGTTGTTGATCCATTGCCTCGCGTATCCAGTGATAGCGAATATCAATGTGTTTCGTCTGGGAATGATACATTGAATTTTTGCTCAAGTCCAGAGCACTCTGACTATCACAATGTATCTTGTATTCTGTTTGCTTGATCTCTAACTCTTGGAGAAAACGCTTTAGCCGCAACATTTCTTTTCCTGCCTCAGCTATAGCGATGTACTCAGCCTCTGTTGTGGATAATGCAATACACCTCTGCAATCTTGACTGCCATGACACAGCTCCCCTTGCAAAAGTGTAGATGAATCATGATGTAGATTTCCTACCATCAAGATCTCCCGCCATATATGAATCTGTATAGCCTTCCAAGATCGGATCAGCTCCCCCATTACACACACGAAACTTCGTTATACCCTTGAGGTACCTGAGAATCCATTTGACTGCCTCCCAGTGTTGCTTTCCAGGGTTAGAGAGAAAACGACTCACTACACCCACTGCGTGTGCAATATCTGGCCTGGTACATACCATTGCATACATTAGGCTTCCAACAGCTGAAAAATATGGTATTGCTGACATTTTCTCTATCTCTTTCTTGGATGAGGGGAACGAACTATTGCTTAGTTTGAAATGGTGTGCTAGCGGAATGCTGACTGGTTTGGCTTTCTGTATATCAAACCTTCTGATTACCCGTTCAATATACCTTTCCTGTGAAAGCCATAACTTCTTGTTCTATCTGTCACGAACAATTTCCATTCCCAAAATCTGTTGAGCTGGTCCTAAGTCTTTCATGTCGAAAGCCTTGGAGAGTTCCTTCTTCAGCTGGCTGATCTTCGATGCTTCTTGTCCAACAATCAACATGTCATCTACGTACATTAGAAGAGCAACAAAATTTCCATCTGGAAACCTCTGAATGTATACACACTGATCTGCTGCAGTTCCTTTGTAGCCTTGACCCACCATGAATGAGTCGAACTTCTTGTACCACTGCCCCGGTGCTTGCTTGAGCCCGTACAAGCTCTTTTTCAGCTTGCAAACAAGGTTTTCTTTTCCTGAAACCTTGAATCCTTATGGCTGCTCCATATAGATTTCTTCATTCAGATCACCATGAAGAAATGTTATTTTGACATCCATCTGTTCAAGCTCCAAATTTAATCTGGCTACCAATCCTAGGATGACTCGGATTGAAGCCATTTTTACCACTGGTGAAAATATCTCATCAAAGTCAATTCCATTTTTTCTGTAGGAATCCTTTGACCACTAGCTGAGCTTTGTGTTTCACCACTTTTCCTCTGCCGTCTTTCTTGAGCTCGAATACCCATTTTTTCTTTAGTGCCTTCATTCCATGTGGGAGCTTGACTATCTCATAATGTTGTTTTTCTGCAGAGATTCTATTTCATCCTACATTGCGTGCAGCCATTTGTCTTTGTCTTTATGAGATACAGCTTCATTGAAGGTTTCTGGCTCCCCCTCGTCAGTAGCAGAATGTATTCTGATCCTGTGTATCTGGCTGATGGAATACAACCTCTCTCAGATCTTCGTATTGGAGGTTCTGGCTGTCTGTTGTCATCCAGATCTGTGGATGATCCTGAAGCCTCTGATGGAGCAGGCTGCAGCTCCCCCTGCTCAATACCTCATTCCTCATCTGGTTCTGCTTCTGGTATATCTTACACCCCATCATCATCTGTGGTTACTGGTGTTGGTGCTGGGGTTGTGTCTGGATTTGCATCGGCATTGTCGGTACTGGGTTTAGAAGGCATCTTGGGCTTTTCAAAGTCTTCTATTTTCTGGTCTTCAAGAAACACTACATCTCTGCATCTGATGACCTTTCTTTCCTTCGGGTCCCATAGCCTGTATCCAAATTCCTCGTCTCCATAGCCTATGAAGATGCATGAGGTAGTCCTTGCATCGAGCTTCTGCCTGAGCTCATTGGATACATGTGCAAATGCTAAACATCTGAATATTCTGAGGTGAGAATATGAGGGATTCTTACCAGACCACACTTTCTGTGGCAGATGGTGATCTATTGATTAGGTAGCAGGCGGCACGAACAGCTTCTCCCCAGAATGGCTTTGGCAGCTTAGCCATACTGATCATGCTTCTGACTTTCTCCATAATGGTGCGGTTCATCCTTTCAGCGACACCATTGTGTTGTGGGTGCGTGGAACAATCCTCTCATGTCGAATGCCGTGGATTCCGCAGTAGGCATCGAACTCCCTGGAAGTGTATTCGCCTCCATTGTCTGTGCGAAGGCACTTTAGTTTTTTCCCTGTTTCACGCTCGACCATGGCATGAAACATTTTGAAATAGTCCAGGACCTGATCCTTTGTTTTCAGAAAATACACCCATACTTTTCGAGAAGCATCGTCAATGAAAGTCAAAAAATATTTATTACCGCCTAGTGAATTTACCTCCAATGGACCACATACATCAGAGTACACCAGACTGAGTAACTCTGATTTCTTTGTAGAAGATAAATTGAAAGAGACTCTGTGTTGCTTACCGAATAGACAGTGGTTGCAAGGATCCAGAGCAGCATTTTTGGAGACAGTGATTAGATCTTTCTTTGTCAAGGTAGACAACCCTCTTTCACTCATGTGACCGAGTCTCTGGTGCCACAGATTCTGAGAAGCCTCTCGTTCAGCTACATTGAGGCTTTATGCACAAATCTTCATATGAGTCTTGTATAAGGTTCCACAGATATGTCATCGGGCGATGACCATGACACCTTTTATCATCCTCAAAATGTCGTTGCTGAAGTGGCTAGCATAGCCCTGTTTGTCAAGGGCTACCCCCGAGAGTAAGTTGAGCCGAAGTTCTGGAACATGTCTGACCTCCTTCAGGGTTATTGTATACCCTGCGTTTGTCCGCAACTATATTTCACAAATTCCTACTATCTGAGAATAACTGGTATTCCCCATCTTCACTGCTCCAAAGTCTCTTGCTTTGTATGTTGTGAAGAAATTCTTGTGAGGAGTGACGTGGTAGGATGTTGCACTATCTACCACTCATTCGACATCCTGAGTTGCGGTGTGAAGGCATGCTTCTTCCTTACATCTACAGTGGTAACTACTAGTGTCTCCGCATCATTCTTCTTCGGCTGGTTATTGCCTTGTCCCTGCTCCCGTTGCAGTTTCCGGCAATTCTTCTTTAAGTGGCCTTCTATGCCACAGTGGAAGCACTTGTATGTCTTTTTCCCGTCCTTGGATCTGCCCCTACGTTTTCTTATACCTCTCCTCCCACCTTGATGTTTCTCCCGTTATCTTCCTCATTGCTCCGAGACAAGAGTTTCTGTTTGATCTGAGCCCACGTCTTTTCTTATGGCTTCTTCATTTGACAGGACATCTTTTACTATAGGCATGGTAAGTTTTCCTCCTGGAGCTGAGTTGCTGAGAGTAACCACCAGATTCTCCCAGCTATCAGGAAGAGAACTGAGTAGCAAGAGGGCTTGAACTTCGTATGCCAGTTGCATGTCTACTGCAGATAATTGGTTCACCAGGCTTTGGAACTCGTTGGTGTGTTCTGCAACGGAAGTTCCACTCCGTAGCTTCAGGTTCACCAAACGCCTCATGATTAAAGCCTTATTCCGAGCTATTTTGGCCTGGAACATGTCTTCTAATTCCTCCACATTTCATAAGCATCTGTGTCCTGTGCTACGTGGTGGAAGACACTGTGACCAATCCACTACCTAATCTGTCCCAAGTTCCGTTGTTGAGTTTATTCCAGTCATACTCCTTAACAGACTCTGGTTTCTCTCCCTTCAACTCGATGACATCAAATAGATATTTACAATGCAAAAAATCTATCATCCGAGGTCTCCAAATGGAGTAATTAGTTGCAGCCAGTTTAATCATTGCACCAGAATGAGAATCTTCCATTTTCATTTTAAGTTTTTAAAGTTTAAAATGAAAATAGATTAAAATCGGGTGTGAATTTCACAAATCGGAGGTCACCGTTGCGTCCGGAACGGTCCAAAATAGTGGAATAGACACTTCATTGGTCTAAATCCGACACATGGGCTGATTTATAAATTCCTAAAAGTTCTGGGGTAAAATTATAAATTTCTAAACTTCAGGGGGCTAAATGAAATTTTACCAGGCTGCTGACGTGGCAGTGCTGACGTGGCAAATGGGACCGGCTGTGTTGACGTGGCAGGTGACGTGGCAGTGTGAGATGTCAGCTGACATGGCATGTGACGTGGCAGTGTTGCTGACATGGCAGATTGTGTGGCGCTGAATGGACTGTTGACGTGGCGCCACTGTAGGCATTGCATTTTCGCATGTGAAACCCGATGATGAGTCTCATTTGGAGGCACTACCTTTTGAGTCATGAAAGCCGCGGGAAACGGATATCGGAAGGGGAAATTCAGAATAAACAAGCTCACTGTCTTCGTTAGTGCTGCGTTCGCTACTTCGTTCGAACGGAAACAGATTGCGGGTGTTCGTGTCGCGTTCGAGGAAGCGTTCGAACGGTGTCGGTAATTCTGGTTTTGCTGCTAGCCTCACACCCAACCCATTTAGCTCCCCAAAGCCCATAAAACACATCCCAAATTAAATAAATAAATATTAATATTAAACATTAAATAAAATATTTAAACCATTTACCAATTAAATAAAATATTTACCTATTAAACTAAAATCATACCTAATTAAAATCAATCCTAACCAATTAAAGCCAATCATATATTTGACTTCCTAATCTAATAAGATAATTACCAATATAAAATATTTGTATTCCTAAACCAACACAAATTAAATATTGCAACTTCCTAAATTGAAATATTTTGTCCCCCCTCAATCTTGTGTATACCTTTCTCATCTCTCATAATTTGGAAACAAGAGATCTCTTCCTTGTGAGACAAGGTGAACCCTAGACATCTTCTATATAAACAACCCCTAACCCAAGCCATTCCTGTCCTTGACATAGATAATTCACACCCAAAACTCTCTCAAATCTCTCTAGACTCTCTCTACACACCCAGACTAAACAAAAAAAAAAGAAAACACTTCACACGCATACACAAGAAAGAAAACAAAGAAACCACCACAAGCCACCACCCTCCATAGTCGAATCCAAAGCACTACAACCACCCTCCATAGCCGAATCCAAAGCACCTACAACCACCATAGCCGAATCCAGAACACACACCAACTCACCCTTAGCCGAATTCTAAAACACGCCTAAACAACCTCCTAGATTACCTTAAAACAGCAGCCCAAATCCTTAAAAAAACAGTAACATAAAAACTGCATAGATAATCTTAAAAATAATCACATACCACTGCACTAAAAGCCCACACAAACTTGGAATAGTTCATTGAAAACGTTAAAACAGGTGCCCGTGCAGTGAGCAGCAAGACAGAGGCCGAATAGGAGCAGAACGGAGTTCGAATCGCAAGCAAAACAACAAAGCAGTGAGCTAGGACGCTGAACCAGTGAACCAGAAAAGTTGCGGAGCTTTACCCCTTCTGATCTTCGTGAAACGCGAGTCCGAGAGACGGCTTAAAAGGTTAGACCTGAGGGTATCTTTCACACTTGTTTTCCTTTTCCGCATTATTTATTAAGTATTACTTGTATGATTGTCATGTTGAAATGCGTGTTGTGGTCTTTGAGTAGATAAATATGCATGAATTATGAGATGTATATGGGTGGGTATTGGATGAATGAGAGATGTGTCAACTCTCGCGGTATATCGGATGGAAACCCGGACATAAATTTCATAGCCGATTCCGAATGGACGGTAGTATGATCTGTACTCGGGCCACAACTCCACGTACCGCTTGGGTAAACGGCACCATCTTTCTTTCGTTGTGTTGCTTTTGCTTATTTAGTTTTCTTTACTTGAATTCAAAATGTTGTTTATTTATGCATGATTCAATCAAGCGCATGAGCTTAGTGAGTTAGTCCAAGGTCCTCCATTTGGGAGATAAAGAGCCGAAAAGGCCATCTTTGTGACACTACTTCTCGCCGCGCCGGTTGATGTGTGTTCGGTTGGATGCAAGATACGTTTAATCGGGCATACTTAGTTTGATGTTATTGAGTTTATCTTTTGTGTATGGTTCAATCAAGCGCATGGGCTTAGTAAGTGGAATGAAAGATCCCTTATGGGGAGGGGTTAAAACCCGTTACCACGATGCTTTGCCGCGCCGGTTGATGTGTGTTCAGATTGGATGTAAGATGTGTTCAATCGGACATACTTGGTTGATATGATTGGTTCTATTCTTGTATGTGTGATGTGACGCGCATGGGCTTAGTATGTTGGTCTAAAGGTCCTCTCTTTGAGAGATCAAGAGCCCCAAAAGGCCACCTTTACGGCAGTACTTCGCCGCGCCCTTTTATTTTGTGTTTATGTATTGCGTCCCATTTCATGCATCAGGTCTGTTCCCGTTCGAACGCGTTTACGAACGCAACTCGAACGCGCATGTGTTTTTGCCTTATCATGTGTCAGGTCTCATTTCCGTTCGAACGCGTTAACAAACGCCATACGAACGTGAGCATTCTGTCTCATTTCCGTTCGAACGCGTTAACAAACGCCATACGAACGTGAGCGTTCTGTCTCATTTCCGTTCGAACGCGTTAACAAACGCCATACGAACGTGAGCATTCTGTCTCATTTCCGTTCGAACGAACGCGTTAACGCCATACGAACGCGAGCATTCTGTTTCATTTCCGTTCGAACGCGTTTACGAACGCTACACGAACGCGCACTCACTGAACTGAGTCCCCTTCATTAGATTTCATGCATATTTTTCCTGTAGCTATCTCCACATGTATAAATGCAAATATGTTAATGTATTACAATTCATATGCTTATGTCATGATAACATTTGAGTATTATTTCTTGCGGTATATCGGATGGAAACCCAGACGTAAATTCTGTAGCCGATTCCGAATGGACGGTAGTGCGGTCTGTACTTGGGCTACAATTCCACGTACCGCTTGGAAAAATGCCCATATGTGTGCTTGCATGGTTAATATGTGTGCTTGTGTTTTCCTAAATGTGATATGCAAATAAAGTTGTATGTTCGTTGCTATCTTGATATATGTTAAGCATGCAAATTTAAATGTGAGATATATGTGAAATGCGTACATAAGTTTTATTTTACATATGAGAATTTAGAAGCATGATACTCTTGGAAATAAGTGTTACTTAAGCTTGATTAAATTATTACATAAATCCTTTCATTACAAGTGACCTAAGTAAGGGACCATTCCGAACCCAACGGTTTGAGGTCTTCCCTTGCGAGGGGTGAGTGCGGCCTTAAATCTTTGTCCCGGTTCACACCGGGTGGCGACTCCATGTTATTTAGTACTTCCCAAACTAGGCCGCGAGCCTAGGAACGGCGTCGCCCAGGTTCTGTGTTCCTACAGTCTGGCGACTCCACTGGGGATAGAAAGTTGGCCCCGAAATATTGTCTTGTAATGTTTGGATTTATGTTTTAATTGACCATGTCTATAGTGGATAAAGTGGGGGTTTAATCAAGGGCACTTTGAGGCTAGGTGATGGTTTGGTGTCTTCCTTCACTCACTACCTTCTAGAAGGAAAAGCTGTGAGGACACCTATATGGCCATCTACTCGTAGCCTTTGTGATGGACTAATTTGGATGACTCGTTGTTTATTCCTGACAACAAGCGATAAGAGCCTAAGAGGCTTGGGTATTTAAGTGAGCCTCGCTCCACCTTCCCTCTGGGGAATCTACAACGGGAAATCCATTTGACAGTCCGTCACATACCATAGCTCATTGGCACGTACCTTAGTGTATAAAAAGGGATACGCTCACTTGTCGCTTGAACCCTTGAGTGGGGAGACCTAGTTGTGGGCTATCCTTCGCCAGTGAGAACCTTTGTCTATACTCTTGCAAATCCACCCATAGACTGGTTTGTATGGTTAAAGTAACAATTATTCCCTTGAGAATGTGCTTATGGACCATCCTCATTTGGATGCAGTTGGACTATTGTCAGAAATGCGGGCTTGCTGGGCCATTTAAACCGGGGCAAGTTCGTACTGTATGACTATTAGGCCCAAGGCTTCTGAATATTGATGGGCATTATGTAAAAATTATTATGTTATGTTTGCATTATCTCCCTTCTATGCTTATGTTTGGGAACATCATCGTTCGGATCCATTTGGACCATTTGTCATGGGATATGGGCTTGTTGGGCCATTTAAACTGGGACAAGGATGTATTCCATGACTATTGGACCAAAGGCGTCTAGGTGTTGTGGCCACCTTGTGCTTGTTTTCGGAATATTATCATTTGGATTTAGTTGGGCTCTTTGCCATAAGACATGACTCGTTGGGCCATTTAAACTGGGACGGGTTCACCCTTATGACAGTTGTCCCAAAAGCTTCTAAAATGATAATAGGCCGATTTGTTTGAGATTTTATTTGATTTAATATATGTTATATACTTCTTATGCATATCATGCATGCATATACCTTGTTAACATCCTCTGTGTCTTAAAAGACACCATAGATACCGTTTGGGTTAGAGAATGAACCAGACTCACTAAAAGAACAAGTATGAGTGAATCCGATAATGAGGTGTCCCGTATGGATCAGTTAGAGAATGGTCTCGCCAAGATCACTGAACAGTTGCAGGCTTTGACTATGCTATAGCTGGTATAGCTGGGTCTCGTGCCGGGGTTCATTCTGGGGATGTGAGGCAAGAGGAATCTCCGAACAGATTGGGGGATGATATCCCCGCTTTTGATGATGATATGGCAGAGTATGCAGCAGGCAGAGTATCTGGGTCTCAGACAGAGTTACAGAAACTTCGGGATCAGGTTGAGTCGGTTACCCGCAAGATGAGGGGTAAGAATGAGGATTTGCTGGATTATGACACCTTGACTTTTGAGGAACAGTTGCCTGCACAGTTCAAGATGCCAGATATGGCTAAGTTCAACGGGAATGGGGATCCGAGGGTGCATCTCCGACAGTTTGTATCAGTCATGAGTTCAGTTGGCTTATCTCAGCGCCAGGTACAGAAAATGTTTGGAATGTCGCTTGAAGGAGCTCCCGTGGTAAAGTACCACAGTTTGGAGAAGAAAGTAAAAGAAGATTGGAGGGAGTTAGCCGATGCTTTCCTGAAGCAATATGTCACTGACTTGGAGATCGATTTGTCACTCCGTGATCTGGAGAATGTTAAGAGAAAGCGGATGAGAGTTTTAAGGAGTATGTGGACCGGTGGAGGGGTCAATTATTGAAAATGCAGACTAGGCCTTCGGAGAAGGATCAGATCAAGATGATTATCAAGGGCACCAACCCTCCAATTACGGCAAGTTGAGGAGGATGACCTCCATGATTGCAGACTTTCGGAAGTTGAGGGAAACTGTCATGGATATTGAGGAAGAAGAGGCCGAGAATAGAAAATTCTATGGTCTAAACAGGAGGCCCATTGGGGGAACATCGGGAACAAAGCCCGTTTCTGCTGAAATTGCCGCTATCCGGAACATGCAGTTTTCCAACTTGGGAAGGCCCCTGTCTAAGGTGCTAGAGAAATTGAAGAGGCAAGGGCTTTTAAAACCCTTGGATACCAAACCATTACCCAATCCCCTACCATCACATTATAACCTAAGCCTTTACTGCCACTTCCACCAACAAAAAGGCCATGACACCGACAACTGCGCCCGACTCCGCCACGAAATCCAAGACCTAATAGACTCCAAGAAAATACCCAACCCAGAAACAGAACAGCCCGACACACACAGAAACCCCTTACCCAACTACCGTGATGTACCACCACCAGCCTACATGATCAATTCTGGCCTCCCAGAAGACCTTGTCCTAAAATCCTTTCACCCTCAAGCCTTTTGCCTGGGAATCTGGGATAGTACTAGTGAGGATGAGTCTGAGCAGAAGAAAAACTTTTGGCTTGATTTCTCTAGCAGTGATGAGGAGGAAGTAAGGGGAATGACACGTAGCGGTCGTTTTTACAATGATATGGCGGAAAAGGGTAAGGAAGCTTTGACAGATGGTAGAGAAGTGTTGAGACTGCAGAAAATACTGAAGGGGATGTAGTGCTGAGGCAATGAGGAAGACTAGAGCACAAGTCAGTATCTGGGAACTATTATGTGCATCTCGGGAGCATAGACATGCTATGGTTGAGCCTTGAGCAAGATTTGTGGTACCTGGGTTTGAGATCTTCCAGGATTTGTTGGTGAGAAACCATTTGACTGGAAAAGCTATGGAAACGAGATTTGGGAAGAGAATTAATGAAGAAAAGCCTGACTCTGGAAGAGGATGAGACCTGAGGAAGACCTGATTGCAAGGAAGAAGTGTCTCTAGATGATGAAGACATTTACCTCATGATTTGTTTGAATGTACTTCCGCATTATCCAATAATAAAGACATTTCTTTTGCTTACTTGCCTGAGTCATTTCCGTTTACCTCTGCATGAATCAAGCATATTTGACATCAGTTCAGCCAGAACTATTGCATTTAACTTGGGTACACTTGAGAACCCCAAAGAAATTTTAATTGCAAGTGAAGTAACATCTGAGAGAGGGAAGAAACTAGAAGAAGTGTTGGTCAGATATGCCAAAGTATTTGCTTGGTCTTATGAGGACATGCCCGGGGTAGACAGAACATTGCCCAGCACACAATACCAACTTATCCGAATATGAGGCCAGTAAAGCAGAGACTTCGACGGATGAGACCGGAATGGGCTGAGAAAGTCAGAGAGGAAGTTAAGAAGCAGATAGATGTGGGGTTCCTGGAAGTGGTAAAATATCCTGAATGGTTGGCTAACATAGTACCAGTACCAAAGAAAGATGGGAAGGTCAGGATGTGTGTGGACTACAGAGATCTCAATAAACCTTGTCCGAAAGATGATTTCCCTTTGCCGCATATAGATGTTCTGGTTGATAGTGCGGCTTTGTCTGCTATGTATTCGTTTGCAGATGGATTTTCAGGGTACAATCAGGTTCTCATGGCTGATGAGAAGATAAACACAAGACTGCATTTGTTACCGAGTGGGGTACCTATTGTTACAAGGTGATGCCGTTTGGGCTTAAGAATGCAGGAGCTACTTATCCGCGGATGGCCACTACACTCTTCCATGACTTAATGCACAAAGAGATTGAGGTGTATGTGGATGACATGATGGTGAAATCAGAAACGAGAGTTGGGCATATTGAGGCATTGGAAAGGTTCCTTCAGAGAGTTGACAGATATAACCTGCGGCTTAACCCCAAGAAATGTGTGTTTGGGGTGACATCAGGGAAATTGCTTGGTCATACAGTGGGAATGGGCGGAATAGAGGTAGACTCCGAAAAGATCAAGGCAATCACAGAAATGCCTGCACCGAAGACAGAAAAGGAAGTCAGAGCATTCTTGGGGAAGATTCAGTACATCAGTCGGTTTATTGCCAAGTTGACATCGGTATGTGAGCCTATCTTCAAACTGTTGAGAAAAGATCAGCCAGTGAGATGGAATGAACAGTGTCAGACCGCCTTCGACAGAATCAGAGAGTACTTGGTGAAGCCGCCCGTATTGAAACCTCCGAGGCCGGGTAGACCTTTGATATTGTATTTGGCTATAGAATCAGAAGCATTGGGGGGTATGATGGTACAGGCAGATGAGACGACAGGTAGTAGAACATGCAGTTTATTATCTGAGTAAGAAGATGCTCCCGTATGAGGCTCGATATCAGGAGGTTGAGAAGATCTGTCTTGCAGTGGTATGGGCTTCCAGAAAGTTGCGACATTACTTCCAGTCTTACAAGATCCAGGTGGTGGCAAAGGAGAATCCTCTGAAATATCTTCATTCAGTGCCTTCACTAGGGGAAAACTGGGCCGATGGTTGGTATTGTTGACAGAGTTTGACATGAGTATATCACCTCCAAAGTGATCAAGGGACGAGCAGTAGCGGAGTTTCTGGCATTGCAACCTGTTGAGGGGGATCAGTATAAGTTTGAGTTTCCAGATGAAGAGATCCAAGCAATAACAGTTCAGAGATGGAAGATGTATTTTGATGGAGCATGAATTACAAGGGAGCCGGAATTGGGATCGTGATAGTAACCCCCGAGGGAGAGACTTTGCCTTTGGCTAAGAGGTTGACATTCAGAGTGACTAATAACATGGCCGAGTACGAAGCATGTGCTTTTGGTTTGACAACATTGATAGCCTTGAAGGCCGGGAGTGTGGAAATCTACGGAGATTCTATGTTAGTAGTCCAGCAGATGCGAGGAGAATGGGAATTGAAGGAAGAACGGTTGAAGCCTTACCTTTTTCACCTCAGAAAATTGGCACAGGATATCCCCGAGTGTAAGTTTCAGCACCTACCGAGGGAAGAGAATCAGATGGCAGACGCATTGGCTACACTAGCAGCGACTTGGGAAAATCCAGAGAAGTTAGTGATGAGACCGTTGGTACTGACAACAGCAAGTAAACCTGCTTATGAGATAGAAAGAATTCTGGAAGTTGAGATTGACGACGGTAAACCTTGGTATTGTGACATTCAGAGGTATCTGGAACATGGTGAATTCCCGGAAGGGGCGGGCAGAAAAGACAGAATAGCCATTCAGAAGTTGGCTTCCCAGTACGTGACTTTGAGAGGGGAACTGTACAAGAGGCAGGCAAACGGTATTCAGTTGAAGTGTTAAGAAAGGAAGAAGCTCAACATGTAATGGAAGAAATACACGCCGGGGTATGTGGTCCGCACATGAACGGGTTGAATCTGTCCCGCAAGATAGTGAGACAAGGTTTTTATTGGTCAACCATGGAAACAGACTGCGCGAAGATGGTAAAGCACTGTCATGACTGTCAAGCACATGGTAATTTGAATCACTTACCGCACACAGAATTACACGGGTTGTCAGAGCCGTGGCCTTTCTCAGCATGGGGAATTGATATGATTGGGGAAATTCGACCAAATGCATCAAATGGGCATCGCTTCATAGTGGTGGCAGTAGATTACTTCTCAAAGTGGGTGGAAGCCGAATCCTTCCGTAATGTTACAGCAAGCAGATGGCAAAGTTCATAGCTCGGAACCTCATTTGTCGGTATGGTATGCCGCATCATGTAGTGACAGACACGGGGTCCAGTTTCAAGGAGAGACGAAGGCAATGTTACAGAGGCATGGGATAGGCCACCACAAGTCATCACCGTACAGGCCGCAGGCAAATGGGGCAGTTGAGGCAGCCAACAAGACTATAAAGACAATTTTAGCCAAGATGACAGAAAATTGTAGAGATTGGGCCGAGAAATTACCGTATGCTTTGTGGGGGTACAGAACATCAGTAAGAACAGCAACAGGGTCCACACCTTACTCTTTGGTCTACGGAATGGAAGCAGTATTGCCAGTAGAAGTAGGAAATACAGTCCCTGAGGGTATTGACAGAGGCAGAATTACCGGAACAGGAATGGGCCGCACAGAGATTTGATCAGTTAGCACTGTTGGATGAGAAGAGAACGAAGTCTTTGTATCACATGCAGTTGTATCAGAAGAGACTAGCCCGGGCATTCAACAAGAAAGTACGTCCCACAAAGATCAGAAAGGGTGATTTGGTACTTAAGCAGTCGAGGCCGTCGACGACGGATCCGAGAGGGAATTCAGGCCTAACTGGGAAGGACCTTACATCGTTCAGAAAGTCATGGGAAATGGAGCAGTGAAGCTATCAGACTTGGAAGGAAACGAGTTCACCGAGCCGATCAACGTAGACAGATTAAGCAGTACTTTGCCTGAGGGAGAGAAGACTGAGCAGTCACCACAAGGATCGACAGAAGATCTAACCCAACGGAATAGGGAAATCATTCATGCATACACGTAACGTTGCATTCTTTGTGTTTGTTTCTGTTTTGTGTTCGCAGGTTCAAGAAAGAAGAAAGCGGCAGGAATGAGCCAAGCAACGTCAACGCAATTTCAGTTTTTGGGGTGAGTCCCAAGGGGCGAGGCCCACATCAGCTTGGGGGCGAGGCCCATATCATGTCATCTCCAGGTATGGAGACACATCATCAGTTCGAGGGCGAGGTCCCTATATTCAGCGGTGTTGGGTCGAGGTGCCCAGGGTCGAGGTGCCCCCGTTGTCAGTTGTAGTTCCGGGTCGAGGTGCCCCTATCATCATTCGAGGGCGAGTCCCTATATTAGGTTCGAGGTGCCCAGGGTCGAGGTGCCGTTGTCAGTTGTAGTCCGGTCGAGGTGCCCACTACATCATCAGTTTGAGGGCGAGGTCCCTGTATTCAGCGGTGTTGGGTCGAGGTGCCCAGGGTCGAGGTGCCCACTACATCATCAGTTCGAGGGCGAGGTCCCTATATTCAGCGGTGTTGGGTCGAGGTGCCCAGGGTCGAGGTGCCCCCGTTGTCAGTTGTAGTTGGGTCGAGGTGCCCAGGGTCGAGGTGCCCACTACATCATCAGTTCGAGGGCGAGGTCCCTATAGTCAGCGGTGTTGGGTCGAGGTGCCCAGGGTCGAGGTGCCCCCGTTGTCAGTTGCAATTATTGGGACGCGTCCAGGATCGAGGTCCGCTGCCAGTACCAACTCAACTCGAGGCGGCAGCCGAGCCAGGTAAGTAAAATGCATTGCATAACTTTGATAGGATTGTTCAAAGTCACACACTGCACAAGTCCCATCAAAGTGGGGGCGACTGTAGGCATTGCATTTTCGCATGTGAAACCCGATGATGAGTCTCATTTGGAGGCACTACCTTTTGAGTCACGAAAGCCGCGGGAAACGGATATCGGAAGGGGAAATTCAGAATAAACAAGCTCACTGTCTTCGTTAGTGCTGCGTTCGCTACTTCGTTCGAACGGAAAACAGATTGCGGGTGTTCGTGTCGCGTTCGAGGAAGCGTTCGAACGGTGTCGGACGGAGCGGTAATTCTGGTTTTGCTGCTAGCCTCACACCCAGCCCATTTAGCTCCCCAAAGCCCATAAAAACATCCCAAATTAAATAAATAAATATTAATATTAAACATTAAATAAAATATTTAACCATTACCAATTAATAAAATATTTACCTAACTTAAACTAAAATCATACCTAATTAAAATCAATCCTAACCAATTAAAGCCAATCATATATTTGACTTCCTAATCTAATAAGATAATTACCAATATAAAATATTTGTATTCCTAAACCAACACAAATTAAATATTGCAACTTCCTAAATTAAAATATTTTGTCCCCCCTCAATCTTGTGTATACCTTTCTCATCTCTCCTAATTTGGAAACAGAGATCTCTTCCTTGTGAGACAAGGTGAAACCCTAGACATCTTCTATATAAACAACCCCACCCAAGCCATTCCTGCCTTGACATAGATAATTCACACCCAAAACTCTCTCAAATCTCTCTAGACTCTCTCTACACACCAAGACTAACAAACAAAAAAAAAGAAAAAACACTTACGCTACACAGAAAGAAAACAAAGAAACCACCACAAGCCACCACCCTCCATAGTCGAATCCAAGCACCTACAACCACCCTCCATAGCCGAATCCAAAGCACCTACAACCACCATAGCCGAATCCAGAACACACCAAACTCACCCTTAGCCGAATCCTAAAACACGCCTAAACAACCTCATAGATTACCTTAAAACAGCAGCCCAAATCCTTAAAAAACAGTAACATAAAAACTGCATAGATAATCTTAAAAATAATCACATACCCTGCACTAAAAGCCCACACAAACTTGGAATAGTTCATTGAAAACGTTAAAACAGGTGGCCCGTGCAGTGAGCAGCAAGACAAAGCCGAATAGGAGCAGAACGGAGTTCGAATCGCAAGCAAAACAACAAAGCAGTGAGCTAGGACGCTGAACCAGTGAACCAGAAAAGTTGCGGAGCTTTACCCTTCCGATCTTCGTGAAACGCGAGTCCGAGAGACGGCTTAAAAGGTTAGACCTGAGGGTATCTTTCACACTTGTTTTCCTTTTCCGCATTATTTATTAAGTATTACTTGTATGATTGTCATGTTGAAATGCGTGTTGTGGTCTTTGAGTAGATAAATATGCATGAATTATGAGATGTAATATGTTGTGGGTATTGGATGAATGAGAGATGTGTCAACTCTCGCGGTATATCGGATGGAAACCCGGACATAAATTTCATAGCCGATTCCGAATGGACGGTAGTATGATCTGTACTCGGGCCACAACTCCACGTACCGCTTGGGTAAACGGCACCATCTTTCTTTCGTTGTGTTGCTTTTGCTTATTTAGTTTTCTTTACTTGAATTCAAAATGTTGTTTATTTATGCATGATTCAATCAAGCGCATGGGCTTAGTGAGTTAGTCCAAAGGTCCTCCATTTGGGAGATAAAGAGCCGAAAAGGCCACCTTTGTGACACTACTTCGCCGCGCCGGTTGATGTGTGTTCGGTTGGATGCAAGATACGTTCAATCGGGCATACTTAGTTTGATGTTATTGAGTTTATCTTTTGTGTATGGTTCAATCAAGCGCATGGGCTTAGTAAGTGGAATGAAAGATCCCTTATGGGGAGGGGTTAAAACCCGTTACCACGATGCTTTGCCGCGCCGGTTGATGTGTGTTCAGATTGGATGTAAGATGTGTTCAACCGGACATACTTGGTTGATATGATTGGTTCTATTCTTGTATGTATGATGTGACGCGCATGGGCTTAGTATGTTGGTCTAAAGGTCCTCTCTTTGAGAGATCAAGAGCCCCAAAAGGCCACCTTTACGGCAGTACTTCGCCGCACCCTTTTATTTTGTGTTTATGTATTGCGTCCCATTTCATGCATCAGGTCTGTTCCCGTTCGAACGCGTTTACGAACGCAACTCGAACGCGCATGTGTTTTTGCCTTATCATGTGTCAGGTCTCATTTCCGTTCGAACGCGTTAACAAACGCCATACGAACGTGAGCATTCTGTCTCATTTCCGTTCGAACGCGTTAACAAACGCCATACGAACGTGAGCGTTCTGTCTCATTTCCGTTCGAACGCGTTAACAAACGCCATACGAACGTGAGCATTCTGTCTCATTTCCGTTCGAACGCGTTAACAAACGCCATACGAACGCGAGCATTCTGTTTCATTTCCGTTCGAACGCGTTTACGAACGCTACACAAACGCGCACTCACTGAACTGAGTCCCCTTCATTAGATTTCATGCATAGTTTTCCTAGTAGCTATCTCCACATGTATAAATGCAAATATGTTAATGTATTACAATTCATATGCTTATGTCATGATAACATTTGAGTATTATTTCTTGCGGTATATCGGATGGAAACCCAGACGTAAATTCCGTAGCCGATTCCGAATGGATGGTAGTGCGGTCTGTACTTGGGCTACAATTCCACGTACCGCTTGGAAAAATGCCCATATGTGTGCTTGCATGGTTAATATGTGTGCTTGTGTTTTCCTGAATGTGATATGCAAATAAAGTTGTATGTTCGTTGCTATCTTGATATATGTTAAGCATGCAAATTAAATGTGAGATATATGTGAAATGCGTACATAAGTTTTATTTTACATATGAGAATTTAGAAGCATGATACTCTTGGAAATAAGTGTTACTTAAGCTTGATTAAATTATTTCATAAATCCTTTCATTACAAGTGACATAAGTAAGGGACCATTCCGAACCCAACAGTTTGAGGTCTTCCCTTGCGAGGGGTGAGTGCGGCCTTAAATTTTTGTCCCGGTTCACACCGGGTGGCGACTCCATGTTATTTAGTACTTCCCAAACTAGGCCGCGAGCCTAGGAACGGCGTCGCCCAGGTTCTGTGCTCCTACAGCCACATGTGTCGTCTTTAACCTTGGTTAGCGCGTGCAACGCGTGATGCACGTGGGGGCGCGTGGGAAGGCTTATGGATGGCGCGTGCGGCCGTTCTGGATGTCGGATCGGTCGCCGGAAAATACCACCGTGCTCGTCTCTCCGTGAACTAGCTGATGGTACCCTCAAATTGGATTTTTGACAACTTTCTTTGGAACCGATTTTTCCTATCGGAAGCTCTGTGTTTATGTTTTACGACCCCCAAAGAACAACTGAAGCTCATGATACCACTTGTTGTGATTCACCGATCACTTTAGAGAATATTTGAGGAAAAAACCGAATTGCTATCTATTACTCACAAGAATGGATTACAAGTTTACAACTAGAAACTTACAAAACCTCACACTCTCTCTATACAATTTTCTACACTCTTTGGGATGATTTTGGGCTTACTGGGAGGCCTCAATTTATAGGGCAGAAAACGTGTGAACAATGTCACACGTTTTCTGCCAGCTTCACACTTACTGGCTTGGAACTTGGCAGCAGCTGGCTTGGAAGTTGGCAGTAGCTGGCTTCTACAATAGCAGCTGGACTCTACAACTGGATACGCGAGGCAATGGATCAACAACTACTGAGACTAGTGAAGATCCATACATATGAGAATCCAGCCGACATGTTAACAAATGTGGTTACTCGGGACAAGCTAGAGCTGTGCAGAGACATAGCCGGGATAGCTGTTAGATGACGATTGCTTCAGACGCAGCTGGAGAGGGAGAATTGTAGAGTCCAGCTGCTATTGTAGAAGACAGCTACTGCCAACCTCCAAGCCATATACTGCCAACCTTTGAAGAATCCAGTAAGTGTGAAGCTGGCAGAAAACGTGTGACACTGTTCACACGTTTTCTGCCCTATAAATTGAGGCCTCCCAGTAAGCTCAAAATCATCCCAAAGAGTGTAGAAAATTGTATAGAGAGAGTGTGAGGTTTTTTAAGTTTCTAGTTGTAAACTTGTAATATATTCTTGTGAGTAATATATAGCAATTCGGTTTTTTCCTCAAATCTTCTCTAAAGTGATCGGTGAATCACAACAAGACTTGAAGCAAGAGACTCTAAGCATTTGGGTAGTGGTTCTGGACTGGGGTTGGTGAGACCAGCAGCTAAGACGAAAGCCTTTTCTTGGCCTAAAAGGAAGAACTATTTTAAATTAGCTTCCTTCTTTATATTGCAGTTTGTTATTACTTTATAAATATATATGTTTCTTGTGCAATTCCATTAAAAAAAATGATGAAGAAAGAACATTTATTGGATCTTATTCGAATTGCTTATAAAATGCTGTCAAACATTTGTAATAATAAACTCTACTTGAATTTCTTTAAAATCTGTTCATTAATATACAACTTGCCTCGTAATGTATAGTTGATTGGAAGTGTTGATGGAGATAATTGTAAGGATTTGAGGTTAGCGTGGAAGTATTCATGTGACTGAAATTTAAAATTTTCTTCCAAAACCACTTAAAGGATCGTGGTTATGCCGTTGTTGATGTAAACAATATACTATTTAATTAATTTATATTAATTTTAACATGCATGCATGCAATAAATATTTTATTTATCAACATAAATAATATTTACTAATAATAAAACATATATTGATGTGCTTATTATCTTTCTCGAGCCTTTTGAATATCCTCTTTAATTTTACCCTTGTAGTAGTGCACCAAGCGTTGCACCTCTAGTTGGCACATTAGCACTCCTCTACAAATAAATCGCTCTCGTTGTTGAGAACAAAAAAAATCATTTTCTTTTATAGGATGTTGAAATCTTTAGGAATAAATTGAAACTATTCCAATTATAGAGATTTGAATTCGGCACTTGACTATAAGCACCACTGCCTTTTGCAAACTTTTAATTTGCATGAATATATTAGCGTGGATTTCAACTGCATATATTTATACATATATTTCAAATCGCAAGCTTCAGTTTGCATATATATATATATATATATATTATATATATATATATATATATATCTTTCAACCAACAATTGCTTGCTATATATATATATATATATGCGTTTTGCAAGAACATATTAAATTACTTATATTCCTTTTGTTCCACGTGAACACACATAAATATAAGTATATGACTTGTTTCAATTGTATCCCAATACAATAAGGTCAATCCAATATCTCTCCAAATCAAATTTGATCTCTTAAAGATTCTTTCCGAAATAAATTAGGATACTTAATCAAATTAGAAATCATAATTACATAAAGACTTCCCTATTTAATCTTAATTAGGACTTTAATTAATTTGAATGCTAGCCCACTAAATTAAAGCTCAATAAATTAAATATTATTTGACATAATAATTAATTAACTATTAATTAATTAATTTAACTTATTTAATTTTAATTAATTAACAATTACATTTAATTTATTTAATATAAATATCAAATATTTATTTAAACAATTAAATCAAATTTTATATTTCGAATTTATTAATCAAATTAATATTTTTGAAATATCCCGAATATCTTAATCCAATTAGGAAATGTCAAAATAATCATTTATTCATTTTTAATAAATATTTTCGAATTTGTAATATAGACGAGAACTATATTGTGCGACCGTCCTAGGTTCATTATCGAGTAGCAGTGAAATAATCGTAACTCTTTAATATTTCATATTTATGATATTCCACAGACCATGGGTAATCGCCTAGCAGCAAGTCATGACCCCTAGTCGATGAATGAAGTGGGAATACATGATATGAACTTGTTAGAATACTTCGAGTATGTCATCTCATTCCTTCCGATATTTATGTTTCTTATCGAGTCTGGGTCCATGGTAAGGTCAAATCCTTATACTCGATATATCTTTGAACTATATCTTGTGGATTTTGATATCTCTAAGATATCAATTGCTTTGGCCAAAGACTTATATCCACAACTTTAAGTTTCCTTAAAACATCTATAACTTTTATTATCAAAGTTATCGGATCCCATCTTGAAGTATACGTGACTTCGTACGTCAATCGCTCAAGACCATCTAGCATTTATTCAAATGACGTGGATAGTCGAATGAGGATATACTAGTGAACCAAGAGTACTATCGCACAAGTCATCGTATGATCTCAGGTTAGATGACACTAATGTATTATTACGAAGATCAATGACCTTAGATAATATTACCATGTGATCTTACGCTTCTGTGGTCGTGTTCGATATTTCATTCTACTAATGAAACATTTATTGTTTATGTCCTTATTATATGAGACTCACAATCAATTCTATTAACCTCATATGTCAATCTAGGCGACACACAACAATATTGGTCAAGTGATATATTATTGTCCTATATGATAATTACATTTTACCAAGAATTTAATTTGAGACGTATATAAATATTTTTGACTCTCATAATAGCAAACGTCTTTTGAATTAACGATATTCATCTGACATAATATCTCATGACATACACATAAAATATGGATGTAATAATGTGTAGTTGACAAATATCTTTTATTAATAAATAATAAATAATATTACAAACATTATGCCTTAAACCATTACATTCATAACTGGTTTTAGGGCATACACTCTAACAAACTCTCACTTGCATGTTTTCACATTTTATGAGCTTTTATTATGTTTCCACTGAGATGCTTGATGATATGTTTTCGTCACGGAGCCTGATGACAGTTTTAGTTTTTAAAACCTCTGTGGCGCTTGTTATGGGATCTTGACTATTAGAAAATGGATGACCCTCTACCTTCTATTGACATGGTCCTGTTCGTTTATTGTCCAGTCTGATGCGCACGACTCGCGCATTGGACGCTTGATGATTTTTGATGAGGTTATCTGAAAAAGCAAAGCATGGGGTTTTGATTTCTCACCGACTTTTCTATGTTGATTTTCATTTGAATTTATTTTTACTATATCCACTCATCAGGTCGTTCAAACGATCTAACCCCCATAGTTTTAGGTTTGTTGTAGGTTGCCTAATAATCCCCTTTTACCGTTCGACCAGGTTGGAGAAATATACGCCACTGCAGGTCTTAGGTTTGCATATACATAGGTCCACATGTGCATTGATGTCTGCATAGGCCGTAGGGCTAAGGTGTGTTACATGTACAATGTATATCATTTGCATACGTGTGTAGTAGATAAATACATTAATTGGGCATTATGTAATTGAATAATTTGGAGTAATAAAAGTGCATATTTAAATAAGTTCTTGGCATGTCATGCATGATGAGTCCGAGGCTTAGGTTGATTGGGCAACTTATTATCTGCCGGTAGCATCTCAGATTTTTCGGGATGTTACATATATGTATTAAACAATTAATTATATTCATAATGTTATTACATGAATTGTAAGTTAAATTTTATTAATTATGTGTAACTCATTCATTGTATGTATGACGTGGTACCACTAACTAATAAATATATAATATATGAAGTTGTATTAAATATAAATTTAATTTATTTAATTATTTTTTTACTATTTTAACATGCGTGACAAGAGATTATTGAATTACATTGTTACAGAATGACGTGATACCATCGCTACGCAAAATAATTCTTCCACATCCATGATGCGAAATAAGAAAAGAGAGAGATAAAAATGGGAATTCTCTTCTCAATATTAAATGTATGTATTAATAATTTGCTTATAAATCAAGCAAGCAAGACCTTTTAAACTTCCAAAACTAGTAGTACACGCAAGCACATGCTATATATTCTTATTTGTGGACCAATTGACATTTTGGTTTGCTTTCACAACTATTGCAAGTAACATGTATGTGCCTATAAATATTGGAATCTTTTTTCTGTATTGCTAAACAAGTAACCAAAAACATTTCTAAGTTGATAATGCTTCTCAAATAATTCAAGCTTCTTGCATAAGTGCTTTTAATTAATATAAATGTTTAATAGGTTGCTAAAAAAGTCAACCTATTATCAGAAACTGCAAAAAGCATTTTGAGCCAATGAAAATAGCACATGGGATTGCATAATTGTACTTAATTTCTTAATGTAAAGTAATAGGAACCCCATGTTATATCAGTCCAATCATTTTTGCTTAAGCATTAGATTAGGGTTTATTAATTAATTCAATTTCATATCCCAGCTTGCTTAAGACAGATTCAACATTTTTTAATTGGTACTTTATTTTATTTCTTTAATGGTTTAGGGTTCCAAATAGAATGTCACAGTATACATGAAGTATACTATATATATACATACACTCTTCTTTAAGCAACGTTCCGTACCACTTCATATTTGTAAGATTAATTATTAATCTAGCATCAAAACTATATTATATTGTCGGTGAATTATGTGTTTAGATTATAAACAAAAAAAATAAATTCTTTAATTTAAAATTTTCATGGAATATTGTCACGCGCAGGCGTTGTTGTTCTCCTACCGACAATTAATGTTATCAAATTTCAGATTGATTGATAAATATTTCTTATTTATATTAAATAATTTCAAATTCAATGATAAAAATTTCGAATTCAATAGCTCTCGTTTCAACTTCAACAACCCATATACATATACAAAGCGTACATTGGCAAAATTCAATCCCAATGTTACAAGATCCAATTGACTTGCAAAATAATATTTAATTATTCTTTTAGCAATTAAGCACTTGTAATTTTGTTCCCATGAACCTACAAAATGGAACCCACATAGTTTCTACTAGTGATGAAAAGGTTCTAACTAACATGTCTTATGTATCACTCATGATCTCTTCTTGCACTTTTAGAAGATTTGAAGCTTAATGAAAAAGTAATTACTTTTATTTTATTTATTGACTTTGTAAGAATAAAATGTTTCATTTAATTTCTTGATCCAATCAATTATTATTGTATTTATGTAACATCCTCAATTCGCGAGATGCTACCGGCAGGGAATATGCCGTACTATTCCCCTTAGCCTCCGACTTTCTAACTATGGACAACATTGTTATTCTTTTCTTAAACCTAATCTCATATACGGACCATTGCCCAAACCATGACATATAATATAAAATAGTACACACACATATAGAACTTACCATTACTTATCTTAACAACTCTTTACGTGAGTATCTGTACACTACTTTGTTATACAATTATTTGAAACTGGACTATACTAAACTTAACTGAACTTTATCTTTGACTCGATCTGGTGGACCAAACCCTATAGTGACTGCCATCAGTATCCATCCCCTTGAGCTCGTCCTCCAGAAATACCTATAAAACAAGAAAACTGAGAGTGGGGGATGGGGGGTTAGATCATTTGAACGATCTATGTGAGTGGACAATTAAAACAAAAACTGTTGTACTTTTATGAAAACTCTTGGTTACAAAACTGTCACTATAAACCATCTTTTTCTGAAAGCTCTTTTCTTTTCTGTAAACACAACTATTCCTGCAAAACTTTTCTGAAAAAAATTTTATGTATGCAAAACTCTGAGTCTTTTCTGTAAATCTAAATTTTCTCTGAAACTCTTTTATAAATTTTCATTTCTGAAAATTGCATCTTAGAAAACCCTTTCCTTTGAAAACCTGACACTGAAATCTGTCTCTGAAAACTGTTTTTAAAATATCTGTTTCTGAAAACTATCTCTCGAAAAAACCGTCTCTAAAAAACCTGACGCATGAGGGCGTTACGTATCGTCGTCCCTCCCATACGCCTAACTAGTGGTCTTGGGACGTTACGTATCGCAGTCCCTCAAGCCACTGAACTAGAGCCAGAAGTGCAGATCTATGCTATTGCCTGATTATGTTGGCAGTGGGTAGGGTATGGTGCAGGTTTTTCATTATCAAACCCGCGTCCGCATATGTAAATAAATTACTAAACCCGCACAATACCCGCTGCAGGTTTTAATTTTCATTACCAAACTCGCACCACATATAAAAATAAATTACCAAACCTGCACTGGTACCCAACAGATTTTTTGCGGGTTTTTAAAATATTGAATTTTTTTATGTTCTTAATAATATAATTTCTTAATTAAACATTAATATTATTCAATTACTCTCAACACTATCAAAAAATATATTAAAAAATTGAATTGCTGCATTACAATCATTAATTATCAATTAAAAAGAAAGACTTCTAAAAAAAGAATAGCATTATAGATTATAAAATACGCAAATCCATTAAGCCTCTGTTCTCCGTCATCATCCATAAAATTTATTCAACTCAGAAATCAAAAACACTTTCATTTTTTTAGAAATACGATTAACAGAAAGTTGAAAAAGGAAAAGCATAACTTTAATATAAGAATAACAAGAGTAATAAAGAAGCTTATTAAATACTTTAACCCCACTACTTACATAATATTAGAGGACTTTTCAAGGGTATTTCTTTACTTGTGTCAATTCTAAAATGGAGAAGTCATAAGATAGCCAGAATCTAAGCAGAAGATGAGCAGGTTGCGGCTGGGGCCTGGGAGTGGGAGTGTGGGAATAGTATTTTAGGTTTTGTGAGTTTTTTTTATATGAGGATTTTTTTTATATTGCCCTAAAAATATAAATTAAAAATAATAATAATTCTACGGGTAGCGGATACCCGCTGCAGGTATCTGTAAATTTTACTTAATTACCAAACTCGCACCAAACCTGCAGCGGGTTTTGCTTTAAATTACCAAAACCGCACCGAACTCGCTTAAATAATTACCAAATCATACCCATTGCAGGCGGGTTTTTACGGGTTTACGGGTAAAATTGTCATCTCTATTGCCTGACCCTGAACTAGGATCTAAGGGCATCTATCATCCATAGTCCTGAACTAGGATCTGGGGGCGATACGTATCGCCGTTCCCCCAGTCCTCTACATGTGTATATGTCTACCTGTCAATTCCATAAGTCAGAGCTGAGGTGGGTTTTTCCCCCATGCCTCCAAAATCATAAATACTCATGTTTAAAATCTCAAGATTTCTCAAACTTTCTCATTCATGAAATAACTGAAAATAAATTTGACTAGCGCCCTAAACATTTAAAAGTAAGTCTCGATCATTAACAAGTAAATAAAAATCAACTTTGAGAAAAAGATATCCACTCACTGGTTTAGAATCTGGCTGGCATTGTTTACTCTGTCGAAGGAAACTACGGTTCCTGTAATGATCTTTAATTGATAAACTTTATTAGAAAATGGACTGAGAAAACACATTACAGAATCAGGCTAAATTTATCTAATTAAGTACTTGCCACCACTTCAATGCGTATCACGCGTACATCATGATGTAATATATATATATACGAGATGATACGAGACACTTAGGGTGGCCTCTAACACACTAGGATGGAGCTCGAATGAATTAAAACTATTTTGGGGAAATTCTGATCTCGCGTCGCGACGCAAGGCCCTGGGCATCGCAACTCGCACAATTCCAGAAACGAGAATGTGAAAATTTCCAGTGCTCATCGCGTCGCAAGTCCGTGCGCGTCGCGACGCTGAAAACCCAGAAACGAATCTGCATTAATTCCCTAGCACACATCGCGACACTGGCATGTTTCCAGGATTCCAAAGTTATACCATGGCCATGGTCTTTGTCGAAAGAAACTACGGTTCATGTAATGATCTTTAATTAATAAACTTGATTAGAAAATGGATTGAGAAAATACATTACGGAATTAGGCTAAATTTATCTATTTAAGTACTTGCCATCACTTCAATGCTTATCACACGTACATCATGATGTAATGTATATATACGAGATGATACGAGACCCTTATGGTGGCCTCTAACAGACTAGGATGGAGCTCGAATGAATTAAAATTATTTTAGGGAAATTCTGATCTCACGTTGCGACGCAAGGCCCTGGGCATCGCGACTCGCACAATTCCAGAAATGAGAATATGAAAATTTCTAGTGCTCATCGCGTCGTAAGTCCGTGCGCGTCGCGACGCTGAAAATCCAGAAACAAATCTGCATTAATTCCCTAGCACACGTCCCGACGTCGGCCTGTTTCCAGGATTCCAAACTTTCTTCCCAAAGTCTATTTTACCCAAATACATCTCCAACCTCTCATACTTTAATTATGCATAAGCAATTCTTTAACCTCAATATTCGAGTATGTTAAAACAACATTCCATCACTAATTCAACTCCTAATCTCATAACTCCCACTTTAGCTAAACACCTAGGATTTTCAATATTTGGACATTTCTCTCTACAATCCATTTCCATATTCATTTCCTTACTAAATGCAATTCTTAATATGCCACTAACACCATCATAACTTTATACCATCAAAATTTCATAATCCAAAATTTGGGTCAAAATTCCCTCACCTTAACTTGCTTGATTTTCTTTATCTTCTAAGCTTTCAATGGTTGCCAATCCTCTTCTTAGCTTGATATGTGAGGGTTGATACTTGTCTCCTCTTCTTTCCTTCATTTATCTTCCCCTTATTTTCTCTTCTTTCTTTCTCTCTTCTCATTCTTTTACGTTCTTCTTTCTTTTCTTCCAATGTTGGGATGCTAAAATAGTTCCATTTTTATACTAGAGGTTTTTTGTAATTTGTATTATTGAAGAAGAGTTTAAAAATTTAGAGAATGTTTGAGATTTTTCTAGATGGGTCCACGAGCACTATTCATCCAAATTTTTTATCAGCATTTTCGACTTGTTTCTGTTTCGAATTTGGAAAAGTATTTAACACGAAAGTTGTAGGTCTCAATCTTAGATTTTGTAGGTCTCAATCTTAGATTTTCTATGATATAAAATTAATAAAAATCATAGTTCGTATGAAAAAATTATGGCCCAATTACCATGAGTTGTCTATAGTGGAACATCGTATCATCTCGTATCGAATCTCGAGGATTTTTCCGACTGTCCCCCAAAGTTATTTCATGAGGGTATATGTATCCAAATATAATTTATGTTATGTGACACTCGTTTCACCATGTAACAGTAGTTGAGACTACCGGTCGTTATAAATTCTCCCCCTTAAATAGATTGTCCTCGAATCCTTTCTGAGGTCTAACTCGCAGATTTGTCTTGGTTGGAGGACATCTTATTTTCTGTTACTCTTATCTTTCTTACCTTTCTTTCTACTCTTATTGTTTGAATCTTAATATTTAACCTCTTGGAAACTCTGACCATGTCTGTAACTACTATTTCAAAGTTCGTGGGCCTTAGTGAGCTCATACTTAGTACATCACACCTATCGTCATACTACAACTTACTCTATGCTCCCTGGAAATCTCATCTGAACCTCTAGTCACATGCAGTATTCTCTATTTCAACTATTCACAGAAACACTTTTATATCTCTTGTTATAACAACAACAATATTCTAAATATCCTTAGGGATTTATGTGATTATTTATATTTAAAACATCATTATCATACTTATACTATAGCGAATAACCTTATCTTTCCCTTGACTTGTGTATCCTTCAGGTACTTCAGCTACTTTTTTAATATAATCACTTTGACCTTATAAAATATATCTTTTCTAGATATTTCCTTAGTTCCATATTTTAGATCTTATTCTAGCATTCATTATCATTTCTTAACTGACTATTTTATCTTTTCTCTTTCGCATTACTAAGTCATTCTGCTTATGAGCTATTCTTTCGAATTCTCATATATTTGACTACGTATGGGTTTAGGACTTCATAACTCATAGCTATCTTCCTCATGTACTCTTGCTGCCAATCAATGACTCTCATACTTAGTACATTATTTCAAAAAATTGTTCTCTGGCGATTCTTCTCGATTGGTTAAAGAACTTTTGGGACAAGGTATCTATATTAAACCTGACTTTATGCATATTTATGCCCAAATTGTGTTCTTTATTATTGACATTGGCATTAGGGATTTTGTCATGATCTATGCTCGTACTGTTTTACACCTTTAATTTTTATAACTGCTATAAATCTGGTTAGCTTTCCTTTATAATGGTTTGTTCCCTTAGCCTGATTGTACTTAAGAGTATCATTCTTTCAGTTATTCCGAAAGTTTTATTTTGGTCAGGTATTACATTCGTCTATTGATGTCCATATAAATCTATTTTAGGTCATACTTTACCTTATTTCCAACTAGGTATATTGCATAGGATATTATGGGTTATACTCGTTATTTTTTTTCGTTTCATTTCTGATGGGATTCTAGTCTTTTCTCAATGTTGAGAAAGCTTGCTATTCTGTAGTACTGCTGATCTTAATCATCAAAAGCTTATCTTGTGATTTATGTACCTTTACCATTGTTTATCTGATGTCTTTCCTTTTTTCCATTTTTATTTAATCTCGATAGTTCCATCTCCATATATTTTACTTGTGTTTTATCTTTTTTCTACTTTACTCTATATCTGAAATTCCTGTGGTCTACTTCATTATTTCATCTAGGCAGCTTCTCTCTTGAATCTCCTACTTAGACCTAGGAATATCTTGAGACGATTATCTAGGTCCATCCTTGCTGCTATTGCATAACGAGGGTTGAGAGGGTGAGACTTTGTCTCGAAACCTTTCCCATTTTTATACGTAACTATTCTTAGAAATTTACTATCTGTTCTCTCAACTTGTCTTGGACTTCGGCTAATAGGTCATGATTACTATAGGAGAATCCTTAACTAGAACAAGAATTTTGATTACTTTTACTAAGAAGAGAATTTAGCTAACATGGGAATTCTTGACATGTCTATGTAGCTTGAGGACGTACTCGAGGATCGGATACTGGAGAGGTAGTGCCTCGCATACTAGTACCCCGGGCATACTACGTATACAAGACCCCGGCATCTGCCCACTGCATTCACTGACTCCCTAGACCACCACGCTCTGATACCATCTTTGTAACATCTTCAATCTGGGAGATGCTATCGGTAGGGAATATGCCATACTATTCCTCTGAGCCTCTGAGTTTCTAACTATGGACAATACTGTTACTCTTTTCTTAAACATAATCTCATATACGGACCATTGCCCAAACCATGACATAGAATATAAAATAGTACACACACATCTAGAACTTAACATTATTTATCTTAACAACTCTTTACATGAGTACCTGTACACTATTTTGTTATACAATATTTGAAATTGAAATGAACTATACTAAACTTAACTGAACTCTATATCTGACTCTATCTGATGGACCAAACCCTCTAGTGACTGCCATCAATATCCATCCCCTTGAGCTCGTCCTCTGAAAATACCTGCAAAACAAGGAAACTAGAAGGGGGGGTTAGATCGTTTGAACGATTTAAGTGAGTGGACAATTAAAACAAAAACTGATGTACTTTTATGAAAACTCTTGGTTTCAAAACTGTCAATAGAAACCATCTTTTTATGAAAGCTATTTTCTTTTCTGAAAACACAACTATTCCTACAAAAATTTTCTGAAAAAGCTTTTATGTCTGCAAAACTCTGAGTCTTTTCTATAAATCTAAATTTTCTTTCTGAAACTCTTTTATAAAACTTTTGACCGGCGTAATCACACGCGTATAACGTAAGCGCACATATCGTTCAAGTAGTATAAATGTATCGATCCCACGAGGACTTAATACATAAGCTATTATTTAAAGTCAAATTTTTACAAGTATCTAATAGATTGGTTGTTTGATTGAATGGTGACTTTAAACTTAAACAAGTAAATAAAATAGCGCGAAGTGAATTAAAGGAAAATTCAATATTATTAAACTATCAAGTTGTGAATCTTTCCAATATCTTTTAAAGATGAAGTGGTTTTTCACGTTTGTGTAATAATTAGTTTATTACCTGGAACATGAAAATATGCAAAGTGATGAGTGATAAATGTATCACTATTTCCCACTCATTTAACTTAATATTTTGTATAGTTTCTTGAGTTTTGCGAATATTTTGATGTGTTTCGTGTTATTTCGTAGATAAATAAAGTTTCAGGATATTCTGGAGGTGATTTGGAGCAAAACTGTGAAATTTGGTGAAATTTGGGTATTTTGGTAATTTTGGGCGTCCCGACACCGAGGGTATTTTGGTAATTTAACCACCATGCCACGTGTCAAAGATTCAACGAGCCGTCTTTTTTAGCACACCTTGCCACGTGTCGAAAATTCAGCGATCCAAAAAAAATAATATAAAAAAATAAAATCAGAAAAATAATAAAAAAATCAAAAATCAAAATAATAATAAAAAATTAGATTTTTTTGCCTATAAATAGATTTCGAATTTTTAGTTTCAAATGTACCTCTTCCTCTGAAATCCTTATAAATAAATTGAGAGTTCTTCATATTTTCTTCTTTTATTCAGTTTTATTTACGCTTTGTAGTAGTAATTCTATTTTTCCATGAGGGAGTAACCTCACCATGCTGAGGTAATAAGGTAATACTTTTACTTTTGCTATTTAGATTAATCTCCCTTAAAATATAAATATATAACTATTTAAAATCTGAATTAATAAAGGATACCGCCATATTGGACGGTTGGTTTAATTTTTGTTCCGCCTTTATGGCTGATTTATTTTAATTTGACTTAATCAGGATACCGCCATTCCGGACGGTTGGTTTAAAAATCACAAGATTATATATTATATTATTGGGAGATATCTAAATAGTGAATAGTAGAAGTTAATTCCTTTTACCTTAGCATTTCTTTTTATTACTTTTCAGCAATTTCATTTTATGTCTTTTAAGTTTATATCAGCTTTAGTTATGTGTTGTAACTAAGTTAAATATCTAGGGTTGTGATAAAATCTAATATTACCGATTTAAAAAAGGGTTAGATTATAGTTTGGGTAACTAAAAGAATTATTTGTTGAGTCATAACCTTAATGCCTTTTTATTAACTGATCATTAATAAAATTGATTAGGTAAACTTAAAATGAACTAGACATAGGGATTTTAAGTTTAAGACATTAGTCTCAACAACCCACGATCTTCCTTAAGGATAAATAACCCTTTAATAGATTTCCTTACAGGATAGGAATATACATGTTGGGCGGGGGTAATCAATAATTGGAATTCAATCTTAATGAATCTAGGTAATTTAATTGACATAGACATATGATTCAATTTAATTATTCTAGGTATTTGTAAATGATCATTCGAAAGAGGCTTTTACATAATTTAGTGTTCCAGATTAATAATTCAATAATTTATCCAACTATGATTTAACTACTTCATCTTTTAATTGATATTAGAAATATTAACAACCCTAGATCTTTGAGTCTTTTTATTTTCCTTAGTATTTTCTTTTGTCTTTTTATTTATTTATTTATTTAGCAACTCTACAAATCAAATCATTTCAAGCAATCAATTCACTTCTCTCTTTAATTAGATATTTGTAAATAAATAGTATCATCAATTAATAACAACAGTAGGAATTAAGTCCTCGTGGGATCGATATTTTTATACTACTTGAACGATACGTGCACTTGCGTTATACGTGTGTGTTTACGCCGGTCAAGTTTTTGGCGCCGTTGCCGGGGACTTCTTTATCTTTTACTATTAGTTTAGGGGTTAGATACGTTACTTGTATCTAATTTTCTTTTTACTTATTGTTTTCGTTTTATTGTGTTTCAGGTTATCATAATCTTAATGAGACGAACCAGAAGCTTTGAACTACAACCGCTTGACCCAGAAATTGAAAGAACCATCAGACAATTGAGAAGAGAAAGGCGACATGGCCAAGAAGCAATTATTAACATGGAACCTGAACCTTTGCAGGTTGCACCACCAATTCCTATTCGAGACAGAACAATTCCGGTGGTAGATGGCCTCACTTCATGTATTGTACTTCCTCCTTTACCAGCTAATGCAGGTGACATCAAAACTTGCATTCAGATGATTCAACAATCAGTACAGTTTGGGGGGAATGCAACTGAAGATCCTAATACCCACATCAGCAACTTCCTAGAAGTTTGCGGCACTTTCAATTACAACCGAGATGCTGAAGAAGCAATGAGACTGCGTATTTTTCCACACTCCTTGAAGGACATAGCTAAAGCTTGGCTACATTCACTTCCAGCAGGTTCTATCAGAACTTGGAACGCTTTAGCCACCAAATTTCTTGCAAAGTACTTTCCACCAGCCAGAACTGGAAAGTTGAGGAATGACATCACATCCTTTTTACAACAAGAATCAGAAACTCTCTATGAAGCTTGGGAAAGGTACAAAGATTTGCTCCGGAAATGTCCTCACCATGAGATTCCAAAATGGCTTCAAGTCCAAACATTCTATAATGGACTTTCTGGAATTATGAGAACCACAATTGATGCTGCTGCTGGAGGAGCATTAATGGCAAAAGGAGAAGAACAAGCTTGGGACCTAATCGAAGAAATGGCCAACAACAATTCATTGTGGCCAACAGAAAGGAGCATGATTCAACGAATTGCTGGAATTTATGAAGTTGGAGCCAATTCAGCAGTCAGTACCAAACTGGATCAGATATGCAAATTCATGGAGACTCTAGGCAAGCAAAGTAACAATGGAACCACAAATTCACCATATGGAGAAGCAAAAGAACAAAATCAACATGAAGAAATAGTGAATTATGTCAACAATTTCAACAGACAGGGGAACAATCCATATTCCAACACCTACAATCCAGGGTGGAGGAATCATCCCAATTTCTCATGGAGCAACAATTCAGGGCAAAAGAACTATCCACCACCAGGATATCAACAGCAAAGCCAGGAAGTTGAAAAAGACCCAGAAATGAAAGATTGGATTGTAGAGATGTTCAAAAAGCAACAAGCAGCATATGATGCTATGTTTCAAAGCCAATCTGCTTCCATCAAAGCACTGGAAAATCAAATTGGACAACTGGCCAATGCTCAGAGTTACAGACCGCCAGGTACCCTTCCTAGCAACACAGAACCAAATCCAAGGAACATGGGAAATGAGCAGTGTAATGCCATCATGTTAAAAAGTGGTACTGAAATCAACAAAGATGTTGGAGCCAAAACAACAACTGAGGAAGTTCCAAAAGAAGCAGAGAAACAGATGGAGGAAAAAGAAGCAAAGGAAAAAGAACAAATCATTCCACCTCCACCTTTTCCTCAACGCATTCAGAAAAGTAAACTGGACAAGCATTTTGCTCGATTCTTGGAGGTTTTCAAAAAGCTGCACATCAACATCCCATTTGCAGAAGCTTTGGAACAAATGCCCAGTTATACTAAATTCATGAAAGACATTCTTTCACGAAAACGGAGATTGGGAGATTATGAGACAATAGCATTATCAGAAGAATGCAGCGCCATCATTCAGAGAAAACTTCCCCCAAAGTTGAAGGATCCTGGAAGTTTCACCATTCCTTGCATCATAGGAGAACATAATTTTGGTAAGGCTTTATGTGATTTAGGTGCAAGTGTTAACTTAATGCCTTTTTCTATTTTCAGGAAACTACAGATTGGAGAAGCGATGCCTACTTCAGTTTCACTACAACTTGCTGATCGAACGCTCGCATTTCCAAGAGGAGTTGTTGAGAATGTGTTAGTTAAAGTTGACAAATTCATTTTCCCAGCATATTTTATTGTCCTTGATATGGAGGAAGACGCAGACATGCCAATCATCCTCGGAAGACCATTCTTGGCTACAGGTCGAACCATTATTGATGTACAAAAAGGAGAATTAACCATGAGGGTACAAGACCAAGAAGTAACATTCAATGTTTTCAAGGTCATGAATTTCCCAGATGATGAAAAGAGGGAGGAATGTTTCAGACTTGATGTGATACACAGTACCATTCAGAACTCCAAAGCAATGCAAAGTTCTACTACAAACTTAAAACATGTAAATTGCCTGTGGAGCCTGAAGATAAAGCTTCTTTTTACTGAAAGAGCAATTCATGCACTACAAGCAACAGAAGAGAAAAAGATCCAACATCTCAACGAATTGGAGGAATTTCACAAACAGCCTTTTGAGGATGCCAAATTATACAAAGAAAAGGCAAAGAAAAGACATGATGAGAAATTAGTGCGCATACAACTGGAACCAGGGCAAAATGTACTGTTAAACAAATCAAGGGGGAATTCTTCCCTTGGAAGCCAAAATCACGGTGGTCAGGTCCATTTGTGATCACCAAAGTTTTACCAGATAGAGCCGTTGAGATACATAATCATGACTCCAACAAAACTTTCAAGGTTAAAAACAGGCGTGTCAAGCACTACTGCGGAGAACCGTTGGAGCGACAAAAAGAAAGTGTCACACTTTCAGATCTGGCATAAAGTTCAGGCAGTCACGTCTAGCTGATGACTTAAAACTTAGCGCTTGCAGGGAGGCAACCCATGCAATTTGTATAAATTGTGATTTGGTATGATTTAATTTTGTGTGTGTTAGTTTTTACAGATTAAGACATTTCAAGATGGAAGAAGCTCTCGCAAGTCTTCACAAGCAATTTCCTTCTCTCCCTCAAAATTCTCTGATGAAAGTTTACAAAGCTCGCTTGGAACGAATGAGACTACTGATGATCAAAGGTATTCCTACTGATATTTGTTGGGTAATCGAAGCACGAGTACGTTTAGCAGGTGAGTATTCTGAGACTTGTAGTTCTTACTTACCTGGTTTTGGAAGAAGCACCTATGCAAAGAAACGTAGAGCTAAGAATATGGGTGTTTGTTACAAATGTGCGCGTTGGAATTGCAATATTCGTTGTCGTTCTTTAGGAATGGTGTCTGATAATCGTGAAGATAAAATTAAATTCATTAGGGATGGCTTGAGTAAGGAGTCTGTAGATGATATATCTTCAACTCTTGAGACGCATCCCAGTGGATATGTTCATATAGCCATTCACAAATTACACACACAATTCCAAAAAGAAAGACAACAGTTAAGTCTTGGGAATCTGACTAAAAAGACCCTGTTTGCCAATTTATAAAAAATTGGATGGGAAGCTTGTCCCTGACGCATAGACATTAATCAAGCTGTAAAATCTTGTACATATTATATCTCTTTGTCTTTTCCTAATAATTTAGATTTGTTTTTTTTTGTTTTCTTTTTTTCTCCGACAGGATCCAGACCTTTTTGACTCTCACGATTTATTTTATTATTTTGCTATTTAACGTCATTTGGAAGATATTAGTGCTATTATTTTACTCACCCTTTTCAGGTATTATAAATTCAATTCATCATTGCACTTTTGAAGACATCCATAGTAAAAAAAATGGAAGCCACTTCAAGAAGACGAGTTGAAAACATCTGTGTGTTTTGTGGTAGTAGTGTTGGTACTAAACCACAATACATAGAAGCTGCACAAGAATTGGGTCGAGTATTAGCTGCAAGGAATATGGATTTAATATATGGCGGAGGCAATCTTGGATTAATGGGGATCGTTTCAAAGGCCGTACAAGAAGGAGACAGTCATGTTTTGGGAATCATCCCAAAACCCTTGGCAGAGGCTAATCTTATTGGATCATCAAACGGAGAGGAACTGATCGTGCCAGGTATGTCTGAACGACTGGTTGAAATGATTAACCGTTCTGATGCTTTTATTGCTTTGCCAGGTGGCTTGGGTACATTAGAGGAATTTTTATAGTTCTATCTTGGGCGAGCCTGAACATACACCAGAAACCGCTTGGACTGCTCAACGTTGATGGATTTTATGATTTTCTTTGTGTGTTTCTTGATGATGCTCGGAGAAATGGGTTCGTGTCAAAACCTATGAAAGAACTCATTTTTACTGCTAGGTCTGCTCCAGATCTACTTGACCAACTCATAGCCTATGAACCACAAGTTGACCCTATCATTTCAAAGATAAAATGGTCTGATGATGATCGTGGTAAGAGGCGTCGTGTTAATCTGGATCTTAACCTTTAATTTGCTTGTAGTAATTCAGCCAACCAGGTACTATCTTCTAAACTCTTCTTCTACTGTTTAAAACATTGGGGACAATGTCTCATTTAGGTTTGGGGGTGAGGAATAGTTAATAGTACTTGTTTGTATTGTGTTTTTATTTTTAGTCCAAAATTTTTCGAAAAATACAAAAAAATTAAAAAATTAATAAAAACAAAGGGCATATTTAAAGCTAGGTGATGGTTTGGTGTCTTCCTTCACTCACTACCTTTTTATAAGGAAAATCTGTGGAGGCACCTAGATAATCATTCACTTGTAGCGTGTTGTGACAGACTAGTTTGGATGACTCGTTGTTTATTCCTGACAACAAGCGATAAGAGCCTAAGGGGCTAGGGTACTTAAGTGAGCCTCGCTCCACCTTCCCTCTGGGGAATCTACAACGGGAAGTCCATTCGACAGTTAGTCACACACCATAAATTCGTTGGCACGTACCATAAGGTATAAAAAAGGTGCGTTCACTTGGTCGCTTGAACCCTTGAGTGGGGAGTCCTAGTTGTGAACAATCCTTCGTCAGCGAGAGCCTTTGAAAAAAAAAAAAAATACATGTAAATTATAGTTATATGACCAGTAGAAATGTTTAGTTGTTATGTTGACTAAATATGAAATTAGTAAGAAATAGTTGTGTAAGGAATTTCCACTCCTGAGACGTATTTCAAACCTAATTCAAAACAAGTTAATTTTTGTTTATTCACTTTTGAATTATTTAATCTGTAAATTCTCCATAAAACTGACTAAAATGGATCTTCATATACTTAGTTGGCAGATATTATCAACATACATGGTAACATACGGATATAAGATAAAATTGAAAAGATTGTAATATTCAGTGCTATAGTTTAATTGGAGAAGCATCTCAAAAAAGTGATGGAATAAAACAAACAAAAAAAAAAATCTGAGATTTGAGTTATTAAGTCTGTAAGGGTATTTTAATACCTAGTGCCCTAAAACCAACTGGTTTGGGAGTCACTGGCCCAAAGCTCGCTACATGGATAAAAAAGATGATAGAAAATAAATATATATATCTGAAGTCTGAGTAATTAAGTCCTTAGGGGTGTCTTAACACCTGATGCCCTAAAGCCAACTGGTTTGGGAGCCACCGACCTAAAGCTCGCTACATAGATGGAAGATATTGTATATAAATAAAAAATAGAGAAAAAAAAATCAAAGAAAAAATCAGAAAAATCAGAAAATTTATTCCATTACTACAAAAGATGTGAATTCTGATAAAACTTTAGGACAAAAATATTACTCTCTTATCAACTGCACTTATGACCGTTGTGGGCAAAAATGAGTTTTTTAATATTTTGTTGGCTGTGTATATGAAGAATGGTAAAAATAATCGGAGAATTTACTTATTTAGTAATTTAGAATGAAACAAAACAACTACTAAACTTGGAGTAGAAGTTTCACCTAATGAGTCACTAACTTCTTTGTTCTCTTTTTCTTGTCTTTTTGCTTTTGTGTGCATTAGTTTCACTACTTTTTACTTTTATAAAATGTTTGTGGGTATCATTGCTGTAAACCTTCACGAGACTACAACTCGTCCACTAGGGACACCTAGGGGTTTAAAAGCTTGTTGCATATGCTAAATGCAATCGTGATCCCTACGAAAATGACTTAGTTAAAATTTTATTATGTTATTTTATTTTGCTCGAGGACTAGCAAAATGTTAGGTTTGGGGGTGTGATGAGTGATAAATGTATCACTATTTCCCACTCATTTAACTTAATATTTTGTATAGTTTCTTGAGTTTTGCGAATATTTTGTGTGTTTTGTGTTATTTCGTATATAAATAAAGTTTCAGGATATTCTGGAGGTGATTTGGAGCAAAACTGTGAAATTTGGTGAAATTTGGGTATTTTGGTAATTTTGGGCGTCCCGACACCCGAGGTATTTTAGTAATTTAACCACCATGCCACGTGTCAAAGATTCAACGAGCCGTCTTTTTTAGCACACCATGCCACGTGTCGAAAATTCAGCGATCCAAAAAAAAATAATAAAAAAATAATAAAAATCAGAAAAATAATAAAAAAATCAAAAATCAAAAAATAATAATAAAAAATTAGATTTTTTTGCCTATAAATAGATTTCAAATTTTTAGTTTCAAATGTACCTCTTCCTCTGAAATCCTTATAAATAAATTGAGAGTTCTTATATTTTTCTTCTTTTATTCAGTTTTATTTACGCTTTGTAATAGTAATTCTATTTTTCCATGAGGGAGTAACCTCACCATGCTGAGGTAATAAGGTAATACTTTTACTTTTACTATTTAGATTAATCTCCCTTAAATATATATATAAACTATTTAAAATCTGAATTAATAAAGGATACCGCCATATTGGACGGTTGGTTTAATTTTTGTTCCGCCTTTATGGCTGATTTATTTTAATTTGACTTAATCAGGATACCCCGCCATTCCGGACGGTTGGTTTAAAAATCACAAGATTATATATTATATTATTGGGAGATATCTAAATAGTGAATAGTATAAGTTAATTCCTTTTACCTTAGCATTTCTTTTTATTACTTTTCAGCAATTTCATTTTATGTCTTTTAAGTTTATATCAGCTTTAGTTATGGTTGTAACTAAGTTAAATATCTAGGGTTGTGATAAAATCTAATATTACCGATTTAAAAAAGGGTTAGATTATAGTTTGGGTAACTAAAAGAATTATTTGTTGAGTCATAACCTTAATGCCTTTTTATTAACTGATCATTAATAAAATTGATTAGGTAAACTTAAAATGAACTAGACATAGAGATTTTAAGTTTAAGACCTTAGTCTCAACAACCCACGATCTTCTTTAAGGATAGATAACCCTTTAATAGATTTCCTTACAGGATAGGAATATACCTATTGGGCGGGGGTAATCAATAATTGGAATTCAATCTTAATGAATCTAGGTAATTTAATTGACATAGACATATGATTCAATTTAATTATTCTAGGTATTTGTAAATGATCATTCGAAAGAGGCTTTTACATAATTTAGTGTTCCAGATTAATAATTCAATAATTTATCCAACTATGATTTAACTACTTTATCTTTTAATTGATATTAGAATATTAACAACCCTAGATCTTTGAGTCTTTTTATTTTCCTTAGTATTTTCTTTTGTCTTTTTATTTATTTATTTATTTAGCAACTCTACAAATCAAATCATTTCGAGCAATCAATTCACTTCTCCTTTAATTAGATATTTGTAAATAAATAGTATCATCAATTAATAACAACAGTAGGATTAAGTCCTCGTGGGATCGATATTTTATACTACTTGAACGATACGTGCGCTTGCGTTATACGTGTGTGTTTACGCCGGTCAAAAAGCCTTTTCCGATGGTCAGATACAAATACCAGTGTAACTCAATTAATCATATTCATATGTCAACCAAATTACCCGAATTCATTAGGATTAAGTTCCAATTATGGCTACCCCCGCCCGACAGGTATATTCCTATCCTGTAAGGAAATCTATTAAAGAGTTATCTATCCTCAAGGAAGATCGTGAGCTATTGAGTCTAAGGCTTAAACCTAAAATCTATTTTCCAAGTTCATTTTAAGTTTACCAAATCAATCTTATTAATGGCCAGTTAACAAGAAGTATTAAGACTAAGGCTCAATAAATAAACCTTTTATATTATCCAAACTATAAAATAATCCATTATAAATCGGTGATATTGGATTTCATCACAACCCCAGATAACATGTTTAGTTACGAAAAATATCTAAGGCTAATAAAAGCTTAAATAAAGTAAATGACATAAAGTAAATGCTGGAAATTAAAAAGGTAAATAAAACAGTAAAGAAAATGTTGGGGGTTAGATGATCCACTTTTATTACTTCTATTTAGATATCTCCCTTATTATAATATATTAACTTTGCATGATAATTACCAAACGACCATATAGGCGGTATCCTGATTAAGTCAAATTTATAATTAATTCCAACCGACCATACAGGCGGTATCCATGTTTAGTCAGGTTAAAACCAATTTCATTAAGTCCAACCGACCATAAAGGCGGTATCCCATTAAGTCACGTTTTAAATATTTTATATATTATAATTAAGGGAGATTAATCTAAATATTAGTAATGAAAGCTTACCTTTCACCCCAGCAGAAAATAGTTACCTACTCATGCTGAAAAGTAAAAGACTGAAAAGTAAAGAAAAGAAAGTGTTATTGCGAAAAGTAAATAAAATTAATTACAGAAAGCTATAAATAAACAAACAAGATACAATCTTCTTAGTATTCTTAAGGAATTCCTCAGAAGAAAGTATGGTTTTACAAATGAAATTCGGTCTCAATTTATAGGCAAAATTTTGCCTCACGCGTCGTGACGCATGGAATATTTCTCGTCACGACGCGCCATTGATGATGGACGCGTGGCACGCAACATCTGGAGATGAGGACAAGTGTCTGTCGGCAGTATTATTATGTCGGCGTCGCGACACGTAAAGTTGGTGCGTATCGCGATGCTGACGTCAGTAAAGATATAGATTGTCGGCAACATGTGATGGTGACACGTGGCACGGCGCACATTAGCAGATTTGTTGTGATGTTGACACGTGGCAGGCGCATGATAGAAAAAATTCCCTGATTGGTCCACGTGTCCGGTGCATATTAGCAGTCTCCGGCGCACGTTAGCAAATGACATATTTTAGCACGGCGCATTTTAGTAAATGACGCATTTTAGCAACGATGCATTTTAGCAGGAAATTTATATTTTTAACCATTTTTGTTCATTTTTCATTGTTTTGGCCCAGAATTGATTCCAGAGAGTCATGTTATTTTATTTATCTACAAAATACCACAAAACACATCAAAATATTCACAAAACTCAAGAAACTATACAAAATATTAAGTCAATGGAGTGGGAAATAATGATCTATTTACCATTCATCAACTTTCATTTCTGAAAACTGCATCTTAGAAAACCATTTCCTTTGAAAACCTGGCATTGAAATCTATCTCTAAAAATTGTTTTTAAAATATCTGTTTCTGAAAACTGTCTCTGGAAAAAACCATCTTTGAAAAACCTACGCATGAGGGCGTTACGTATCACCGTCCCCCATACGCCTAACTAGTGGTCTTGGGGCATTACGTATCGTCGTTCCCCAAGCCACTGAACTAGAGCCATGAGTGAGGATCTATGCTACTGCCTGACCCTGAACTAGGATCTAGGGACATCTATCATCCCTAGTCCTAAACTAGGATCTGAAGGCGTTACGTATCGCCGTCCCCCAGTCCTCTACATGTGCACATGTCTACCCATCAATTCCATAAGTCAAAGCTGATGAGGGTTTTTCCCCATGCCTCCAAAATCATAAATACTAATGTTTAAAATCTCAAGATTTCTCAAACTTTCTCATTTATGAAATAACTGAAAATAAATTTGACTAGCGCCCTAAAACATTTAAAAGTAAGTCTCGATCATTAACAATAAATAAAAATCAACTTTGAGAAAAAGATATCCACTCAATGGTTTAGAATCTGGCTGACATTGTTTACTCTGTCGAAGGAAACTACGGTTTCTGCAATGATCTATAATTGATAAACTTGATTAGAAAATGGATTGAGAAAATACATTACGGAATCAGGCTAAATTAATCTATTTAAGTACTTGCCATCACTTCAATACATATCACGCTACATAATGATGTAATGTATATATACGAGCTGATACGAGACCCTTAGGGTGGCCTCTAACACGCTAGGATGGAACTGGAATGAATTAAAATTATTTTGGGGAAATTCTGATCTTGTGTCGCTACGCAAGGCCCTACGCGTCGCGACGTGCATAATTCCAGAAACGAGAATATGAACATTTACAGTGCGCATCGCGACGCAAGTCCTTGCGCGTTGCGACACTGACAACCCAGAAATGAATATGTGTTAATTCTCCAGCACGCGTCGCGAAGCGAGACCTTGGGTGTCACGACGTTGGCCTGTTTTCTAGGATTCCAAACTTGCTTCCCAAAATATATTTTACCCAAATGCATCTCCAACCTCTCATACTTTAATTATGCATAAATAATTCTTTAACCTCAATATTCAAGTATGTTAAAACAACATTCCATCACCAATTAAACTCCTAATCTCATAACTCCCACTTTAGCTCAACACCTATGATTTTCAATATTTGGGCATTTCTATCTATAATCCATTTCCATATTCATTTCCTTACTAAATGAAATTCTTAATATGCCACTAACATCATCATAACTTATACCATCAAAATTTCATAATCCAAAATTTGGGTCAAAATTCTCTTACCTTAACTTGCTTGATTTTCTTTATCTTCTAAGCTTTCAATGGTTGCCAATCCTTTTCCTAGCTTGATATGTGAGGGTTGACACTTGTTTCCTCTTCTTTCCTTCCTCTATCTTCCTCTCATTTTCTTATTCTTTCTCTCTTCTCATTCTTTTACGTTCTTCCTTCTTTTCTTCCTATGTTGGGGATGCTAAAATAGTTTCCTTTTTATACTAGGGGCTATTTGTAATTTTTATTATTGAAGAAGAGTTTAGAAATTTAGAGAAAGTTTGAGATTTTTCTAGATGGATCTACGAGCACTATTCATCCATATTTTTTATCAGAAGTTTTGATCTATTTTTGGTTCTAATTTGGAAAAGTTATTTCATGAGGGTATATGTGTCCAAACATAATTTATGTTATGTGACACTAGTTCCACCGTGTAATAGTAATTGAGACTACCAGTCGTTACAATTTATATAAACTAGTCAAGAGCCCTGCAATGCGCGGGTTAAATCAGATAACATTCATTTATATGTTTTTTTTTTATAGACATTTAAGTGTTTAATGATAGTTGAAAAATAGATATTTCAATATTGGTAAGAATAAACTATAAAACACATTTCTTCCAAATATTCTATCGAACATCTTATGTGATCAAATGAATCAAGTCCAAAATAATTATCACATGCAAAATTCATTCAATAGACACGAATGTTAAATTTATAATTTAGCAGCCAATGAAGTTTTATCTCAAAAAAAAAAATAAGCATAATAAATTTGTTAATTTTAGCAATTTTGGAGGATTCATTTATTGAACTAAAACTGTTATTTAAAATCATCAACATGACTAAAAATTATCAACAAAAATACAGGAGTTACTATTAATAATTATTACATCTTCATTGTCATTGTCATCACCATCCTCTGTTTCCGATTCATTAGTTCTTTTTCAGATTTGCTCAGTCCTCCCTCCTCAAGTTAATTATGATGTTTTAGATTATGTCTATTCAAAAGACTCAAAGTTAGGTCCAACGAAAATTCAAATAATTTAAACACAAAATGCACGTTAATAATTGGACATATCTAACTCCTCATTTTCAAATCTAACTATCACTTAATGGACTTAAATCCACTCAAAACAATGTGAAATGACAGCGGCAATAAAAGTTGATAACAATAAATTTTGAACGTTACAATAATAAGTATATGTACATATTTATTTAATTTATGGAGAAGCAGGAACTTCAGAGACTAAATCTTTCCATTCCTCAGGATCGTTACCAACAGCTTCTTGTCAGTAAAAATCTCATCCTGAAATACAAATATTTAGAGAGTACAATTTACGAATACCATAGTCCATCTTTGAATCGAATATAATTGAAGTCCTTTCAATTATGAAATTTAGGATTTTTTAGATGGAATCCTTATTTCTCTGTTCCCATTTCAAATTAAAGTAAAACATATCAATTCACAGTAATGGAAAAAATGACAATTTAATCAAAACAATTATAAATGTAAACCAACAACCAAAAATGAAAACGGAATAATAAATTAGTCGAAGTAAGTAAAAATTAGACCTTGAGATCATTGACGGAGAGGAGACCACCGAGGATGTGGAAATTCATTTTAATAGCATTTTCACCAAAATTATATTACCTTGTAATTAAAGAGTACATTACAATGAAAACTCATTTCTTTATTTTGGAGTTTGAAACAAAGAATTTGAAGAACACACATTTTAATTGTAGAGAAGAAAAAAGAAAAGTAAAAAGAGAATTGATCAATCTTCACAAAACATTAATAATATGATCCTTAAATTTTACAATTGTCCATATAAAATTATTGATAATTTTAAACAACATCGATAAATTCATTAACTCAAAACTTTTACAATCTCAATAGCCCTTGAAATATTTAATAGCTATTATGAAGAAATTAATTTTTTAAACAACCTCAATAAATCCATTAACTAAAAACTTTAAGAATTTAATTCCAACTTAACTAAAATGCATTAGATCCCACTTTATAAAACACATATCTCACCTTCTATATTTAATTCCAATTTTATCAAAATGCATGAATCCAACTTAATAAAATACACTTTTGATATTTTACATTTAATTTCAACTTAACCAAAATTTAATATTTTTTCCCCAAAATAATGAGAGCTCGCTATTCACCTTAAATCAAGGAGAGCGATCCTTTTGCACCAGGATTAATACTATAATAATATAGATGATTTGATATTATTGCATTCTAATTCTTTTTGGATATTTCTTAAAGAAAATTTATAATTATAACCTAAATAAATAGGCCAATGCTATGGTACCCAATGATATCAAATACCTTTAGGTTCACAACTTTAAGCATTGAATATGAAAATTCTACCAATAAACATGCAATTAATTTTATGTTTTAAAAAGTTTCATGTTTATTGATACAGTTTACATGTTTAATGCTTTAAGTTACATGTTCAGTGCTCAAAATTACATATTTGTACCCAATAATGTTTGATACCATTGAGTACTGTAGACAAGCCCAAATAAAGAAGTTAATAAGTTCATGTCAACTCATAACACATTCATGCAGTCTATCCATAAACCCATTTCATATAGAAGCTCGATTTAAATTAATAAATTATTTCTTTAAACCATTCAATTTATTTGATTTCTATATGAATCGATATTATCACATTTATGAATTCCAATATTTTCTAAAAAAAATTCAAAATGCAAACTATCTGTTCAATGTGAATAAATCTTCATGGTTTATACATTAATTTAGGTTGATGAGACTGAAATGAAACATAAGAAATACCTTACCATATTAAAACAAACCCCCAATTGGCATACTCTACATTGCTAGGCATTTGCATTTGCATTTGCACATCACATGGTAGGGGCAAAAACAAGCACATGAAACATTGAGACTTCATAGCCTTAATTTAAGCGTGAATTTTTTTTATTTTTATTTTTTAAAAAACATAATTTTAAAGGCTGAAAAATTGAAAGAAAAGTTATTCTCACATGAAAGAGACAGAGTCAGAAATGTGAAGAAAAATAGAAGCAAGAGAGCATGGGGGCTGACTCAACTCAAATTATCAAAACAAGCATGTGGGTTGCAAGCTTTTCAGGTTTTTATTTTTATTTTGTTTTTCCAAAAAGGACAAGACACAAACTAATTCGGACCATCCCAGTTATATTGGTTTGTAAATCCATGTGAGCTTTCGCATCTACTTGATTTGTCGAATTTCATGGGGCCGGGCCCAGTCAAAATGAGACTTCGTACATTGATAATTTAAATACATATTTATCTAACTAAAGTCATACATATTTTGTTGGGTAGGATGAGAAATCGAGACTAGTAGGTATCATGATTTTGATTATGCCAATGAAGTAAAAACACTCGAAGATAATAAGCTTAAAGGCATGAAGATTTTGGTAAAGATGATCAATTTTAGCGATTTAGTTTCGATAGTGTCAAAATGTCTAAATATTAATAAATCAAGTTCGATGAGGCCAAAAAATAAAAAGATGATGATGAAGCCAAAATATTGATGAAGAGTCAAAATGAGTTAGAAGATGATCATGAGAATAAAGATGATAAAAGCCAAGATCAAAGATGATGATTACGAGCTAAAAATGATTGTAAGTGAGTTTTTTCAAATATTTTAAAGCTCTTAGGAATCATACATTTTGCATCACTTATATTTAAACGGGCTTAGAATGCTTAAAAAATCATTTTCATACTATTTGCATGAATTTTAATGCATCAAGTGCATATGAAAATAGCTTAGAAAAATTACCAAATGAATGAATTAAATTTCAAATGGTATACTGTTACATAGATATGTGGCTCTAGGTTGCTACGAATCAAGCAAAACACAATTCTGATATCTAGAACTAATGCTAGAGCCATATTCTATAACATGTTCAATGATGAGCGTTTGTGCAAACTTATCAATTTAGAAAAAATTCATAAAATTTATCTTATGGTTTTTTAGGCTGTATGTTTTTACAGATGATAGATCTATGTGTTTAGTTTATGTAAAATTTTATGGAGCTTGATTTGGAATTTTTTAGAGTAAGTTATGGCCTAAATACTTAGTGCTGTCAGAATTGTTATAGTATATCGGCATACCGATCATGAGAAACAGTTACTGGAATCGGCATACCGATCTCATACCGGTGAGACCTAAAGTTTACACACATTTTGGAATATGGATACTATATATCGGTGTCCATACCAATCAAGCGTGAATTTGAATTATAACGGTTATAAACGACTAGTTTTTTACAACATCTATAAATTAGCATTTTTCTCACTTCAAACACACCTTTTGCACATATGTTCATCTTCTAAACATGTCAAAACACTCTTCAGATTTTACAAACATCTTCAAAAAAAATTTCTCTCTCAATTAAAATTTATGAAGCTCATTAAATATATATTTTCATTTATTCATTAGAGAGTTTATTTCATTTGAGTATTTCTCACACTTGTAAAATCTTTGTAATACTTATTTGTGAGAAATCTTTATGCTTATTTGTAAGAAACCTTTGTGTTTCAAATTCTTCATCATTATATAAAGGTTTATGGAATCTTGAAAATCCAAAATTGTAAACCTTGAGAGTTGGCAAAAACTCTAAGGTGTGTGAAGCTCGTTGAAACTTAAGTTGCAAGTTTTATATTATTTTTTCCATATCATAAATTAGACTTATCATTGTTAAAATTAATATTGATAATCACTTTTGGACAATTAAAGTGAAATCGATATTTTATTTATTGTTCATAATTTATAAATTATATCCATTGTTGAATATATTAATTGTGAAAATTGAATTCTAAGCATAATCGGTAAAGCTACTAACTAAGTAGCTCAATATTGAAAAGAATTTTAATTCTGTATTATTTGTTCATATACCCAATTCACTCCCTCTTGAGTATAGTTGCTATTTGATATTGCTTGTAGGAATTTTCAATTGGTATCAGAGATTGGACTTCTCGCAAAGGATTTAACCATCCGAGAAGAGATCAAATGACATCTACAAACAATCAAATTCTCAAAGATGCATCCCCCGATAGACCACCATTTTATGATGGAACGAACTTCAAATATTAGAAAAATAGGATGCTCACATTTTTACTCGCCTACGATATAGATGGATATTTAGAGATCGTGGACGGACAAATAATTTGGATAGACTCAAATACACTTGAATTTTTATACAATGCAATAGATAAAAGCATAATAAATAGGATTCCCAAATTTGCGAATACATTTGAATTATGGAAATCATTAGAATTGCTAAATGAGGGAAATAATCAATTAAATGAATGCAATATTGATTCTTATTCATCAAATGATGAAATTCGTAATTTAGCTTTTATGGCTATAGAAATTCCCAGAGAGAAATCAGAAAAAAAAAAAAAAAAAGCATTGTTGTTTATGAAAATGAAATTTTTGATTATGATGAATTGTTTGACATGTTACATAATTTGCATGATAAATATGATGCTCTTAGAAAAAATATAAATTGATTAAGAAATAACATACATTATTTCAATATGAACATGCATCATGTATGATAAAATTCATACTTTAGATAATGAGAATATTTGCTTAAAGACTACGCATGAAAATGAGGTGATGATTGTACAAAATAAGCATGCATCTTTTATTGAACAAATTCATGCTTTTAAAAAAGAGAACATGTGTTTAAAAGTAGAGCATGAACATTGTGTAGAGAACATGCAAAATGACATGCAAAATGAAGTATCTAGTTTTAAATCATCATGTGCTTGTGAATTTTTGAAAATTGAAAATGATGATTTAAATAAGAAAATAGATGATTTGCATGACATTATGACCAAGTTCACTCAAGGTAAACGAATTTCAAAATGCTATTTGGTTCACAAAGAGGTATTTTTGGAAAATGTGGATTAGAATATAAGTCTCACATGAAGCAAAAATATTTGAAAACTTATTTTGTGAAGACATCCAATTCATATACACATTCATCATATGCACATGCATCTAAAGTCATTAAATCAAATGTTGAATGCCATGCATTTAATATGAAAGGTCACAAAATTTATGATTGTTGGACCAAAAAAATGAATGTTATTTAAGTTCCCAAAGGATCTAAGATTAATCCTCATGGACCTAAGAAGGTTTAAGTACTAAAATGTATTTGAATGATTTTGTAGTAAAGATATGAGAAAAACAATTAATGAGAACGGTAAATGATTTCAAAGGCTCAACACAAAATGAGAAAAGAGCTCAATAAGGAGAATCCCAAGTGTAACCTCAAAAACGACTTAGGTGATGAATCTCGCATACTCTTAAGGGAAGTGGAGATATAAAAAATTTTATCTTCAAAATCTTATCCATTAGTTATTCATCACACTGCATAGTTATTAGGCACACCTAAAAACTATTACAATCATTTGGCATGATAAATATTTATAAATGAATTATGTGAATTATAATTGATGCTTTGGATAAAGTCTAAAATATGTAATTTATGTTGCTTAAATGCTTTATATTAGGATTATGAGCACAAATTGTCATATATGTGTTCGATCTCATGTTTTAGTTTTTAAATCGTATAAATGATTTTGAGATTGATTGTATGATTATTGAAAGACTTATTGAGTGATTTCATTAATTAAAACGTCTTAAGCTTATTTTGTTGAGAATTGATGAATATGAAATTTTTCAATGCATAATTTGATTTTTATGATTGTTTATATATTTGAATTGTTAAAATAAGTATTTTCCATCTTGAAAGTAAATTAATGACTTTAAGGATAAACTAAAATATCTTGAAAATGAAAATTGATTGAAATTATCAAAGTTAAGTGTAGACCATCATAACGCTAATTTGGAACGGCATACTGGTCCCCTTGGAGGTGTAGATAACAATTATTACACGGTAATTGGGAAATCCGAATATGACAAAATTACAATTATAATTATTATCCTCAAACAGACCCTAACGGCGGACCCTGAGAGTAGACCCTGACGGTAGAGGCTGAGAGCGGAGGCTGAGGGCAGAGGCAGACCCTGAGAGCGGAGGCAGAGGCTGAAGGGCAGAGGCAGACAACAGAGGCTGATGGCAGAGGCTGACAGCAGAGGCTGATGGCAGAGGCTGACAGCAGAGGCTGATGGCAGATGCTGGAGGCAGAGGCTGAAGGGCAGAGGCTGACAGCAGAGGCTGATGGCAGAGGCTGACAGCAGAGGCTGATGGCAGATGCTGAGAGCGGAGGCAGAGGCAGAAGCTGCAGAGGCTGTTGGCAGGCAGAGGCAAAAGCTGAAGCTGATGCAAATCAGAACTTTCCCGAGGCTTGTTGTAAAACAACAATATCCTTAAAACAAATTCGTCCCCTACCGTAGGTGCAAGTAGAACGTGAGACGATTGTTTCCCAGGATACAACGGAAACGTACGAGAAAGGGCACCACCAGACTCGTATCCAACGAACCACAAAGTGTTTGAACTCTTCTTTTAACAAAACAAAGAAAATGATCTTTCGTGTGTGTGCTATGTCTTTCTCTATTTTCTATTTCATTCTCTTATTTTGAAAACAAGAACTGATGTTGTTTATATAGGAAAAGAAAACACATCTCAATTAATAGAAATTAACTAGCCAATTAAATTTCATAATGGGAGATGTTACACATTGTTGTAACCACTAAGCTAATTAAATTAGCACTAATGGAGATTAAACTTTGTAACCACCAAGCTAATTAAATTAAGCTGTTTGGAATGGAACAAAAGGCTTGAAAATTGTGAACTTTGAGCAACAATTCTCATTCACCCAAGCACCATTTTAAGCATATGAATATACCATTTCGAAGTACTCACGGAGGAGTATCCGAATCATTCAATAACAACCACTAACACGAAGTGGACCATGCTTAAAATTGAGCCTCAAAATGCTTATAAATAAGCATTTTTCCAACGATCCCCCACATGAATGAAATTGGCGAAAAACGTCGAATAAAATTATTTTTATAAAACATTTTATTTTGACCTAGAAGAGTTCAACGGTTCAACACCTGCATAGGATAGGTAGGCCACAGCCTTTGAACCTTCCCTTGTGAAAATATATCTCATTACTGGCTGACAGTTGACGCGATGTCATTGAACTGTACTGCCGTTCATGTAATTGGAGAACACATATCACACAGATATTTTACCTACACATTTGAGTTCTCATTATTATGTTCATTTTGGCCATGAACATCTACCTGGTTCTGCAAGAGTTTCTAAAAATTGTGCCCCGTACAATTCCCTTTGAAGCGGCCCCACTTCTCTCTCACATAGGTGATTTCTTATTTAAGAGTATCTCGTAATACTCTGCTCGGATTCCCGACGCATAAGAATCATTAAAAGCTTTTGCTTAACCTCTATCCATACAGCATCACTGTTTCATTTCATCATAGGAATGGACTAGAGGGTAACCCCCACAGTGATCCAATTATGTCTTTTACGAGTAGGTTGTCCCATTGAACCTAGTTCTTGGGATCTCCAGTCAACAAGGTTGGGTTTTCCTTCGTAATAAACATTTATCTAATGGGCTTCAGTCCCATTCCCCTCGATGATTTCACAACTAACTCTCTATTTACCCTTTGGTTAGCGGATCCGCAATGTTATCCTTTGACTTTACATAGTCAATCGAAATAACTCCAGTAGAGAGTAATTGTCTAACGGTATTGTGTCTACGACGAATATGTCTAGACTTACCATTATACATATTGTTATGTGCCCTTCCAATTGCAGATTGACTATCGCAATGAATGCAAATTGCTGGCACTGGCTTAGGCCAACTTGGAATATCCTCTAGAAAATTTCGAAGCCATTCTGCTTCTTCAGCACACTTGTCTAATGCAATGAATTCTGATTCCATTGTAGATCTGGCTATCACAGTCTGTTTGGAGGATTTCCATGATATAGCTGCACCTGCTAGTGTAAACACATAACCACTAGTAGACTTTGAGTCTTTCATGTCAGATATCCAATTAGCATCACTGTATCCTTCGACTACAGCTGGATATCTATGATAGTGCAACCCATAATTACGAGTAAAACGTAAGTACCTAAGTACTCTCACTATTGCTTTCCAGTGATCAACCCCTGGATTACTCGTATATCTGCTGAGCTTGTTTACTGTACAGGCTATATCAGGCCTTGTACAACAACTCGATATACATCAAACTCCCGATCACTCTAGAGTATTCTACTTGAGATATACCATCTCCCCTATTCTTCGATAGGTGTAAACTCACATCTAAAGGAGTTCTAGCCACAGCTGAATCATCATCGTTGAATTTACCAAGAATTTTGTCCACATAGTGCGACTGATCAAGAATAAGTCCATCTGGACTTCTCGAGATCTTTATTCCCAGAATGACATCTGCAAGACCCATGTCTTTCATGTCAAACTTGGATTTTAGCATATTCTTGGTAGATTTCACCATTTTGACATTACTCCCGACAATCAGTATGTCATCAACGTAGAGACATAAAATGACATAGCCAACTTCTGTCTCTCTGACATAAATGCATTTATCACATTCATTGATTTTGAAACCATTTGCCAACATGGTGTCATCAAACTTTTTATGCCACTGTTTCGGGGCTTGTTTCAATCCATACAAGGATTTAACTAACTTACAGACTTTCTTTTCTTGTCCTGGAGCTATAAAACCTTCAGGTTGTTCCATGTAGATTTCTTCATCTAAATCTCCATTCAGAAAGGCTGTTTTCACATCCATCTGATGTACCTCAAGATTGCGCAAAGCTGCAATCGCTAGTATCATCCTTATGGAATTTATTCTCGTTACAGGAGAATAAGTATCAAAGTAATCAAGACCTTCACGTTGTCTATAACCTTTAATTACAAGTCTTGCTTTGTACTTGTCAATTGATCCATCTGCCTTTATTTTCCTTTTGAAAATCCACTTGGACCCTAAAGGTTTACATCCTGGAGGAAGATTCACTAACTCCCAGGTGTGATTGTTTGTTTAAGATGGATTCAATTTCACTATTGATGGCATCTTTCCACAAGCACCATCAGCTGACCTTACAGCTTCGTTATAGCTTTGAGGATCATTTTCTAGCAAAAATGTCAGAAAATCTGGACCAAATGATTTTTCCGTTCTAACTCTTTTGCTACGTCTTAGTTCAGGTTCAACAACTTGTTGATCTTCTGGAACATTATTTGTTCTCGGTCCTGACTATCTTCAATGATAGTCTCATGTGCCCATTGTGCACATCTGAATTCAAATTAGTTTTACAAGGAAAAACGTATTCGAAAAATGATGCATTCCTTGATTCCATTATCGTATTCTTGTGAATATCTGGTACATTAGACTCATGCACAAGAAATCGATAAGCATTACTGTTATGTGCATATCCTATGAAAATGCAATCAACAGTTTTTGGTCCTATCTTCACCTTTTTAGGTGGAGGAATGACTACCTTGGCAAGAACCCCCACACTCGTAGGAATTTATAGGAAGGTACTCTTCCTTTCCACATTTCATAAGGAGTTTTCCCTGCTTCTTTCCGTGGTACCTTATTTAAAAGGTAATTAGCTGATAAGACAGCTTCTCCCCACATAATCTGAGGTAAGCCAGAGCTGATTAACATAGCGTTCATCATCTCTTTCAAGGTACGATTCTTACGTTCCGCAATCCCATTGGATTGAGGCGAATAAGGAGCTGTGGTTTGATGTATGATTCCATTTTGTTCACAAAGTGATTCAAAAGGGAAAACATACTCACCACCACGATCACTTCTTAACTCCTTAATTCTTTTATTCAGTTGGTTCTCAACTTCATTCTTATAGAGAACAAATTTCTCTATAGCTTCGTCCTTGCTTTTCATTAAATACACATAGCAAAATCTTGTGCAATCATCAATAAAGGTAATAAAATATTTATTACCGCCTCTCGATTGTATTGAATTAAAATCACATACATCGGTATGAATTAGATCAAGTGGTTCAGAGTTTCTTTCAATACTATGAAAAGATGATCTTGTTAGTTTTGCCTCAACACAAGTATCACACTTATGTTTGTTATCAATTTTAAAATTGGGAATATGATTCATGTTAATTAACTTTCGCAATGAATTAAAATTAACATGTCCTAATCTACCATGCCAAAGATTAGAATACTCAACAATATAAGCAGAAGAACTAGCTTTATTGATATTTTTGGGTTTAACAACCATTACATTGAGCTTAAAAAGCCCATCAGTTACATACCCTTTTCCCACATACATCCCATTTTTAGTCAAAACTACTTTATCAGACTCGAACACCATCCGGAATCCATGCTTGTTCAGAAGCGATCCAGACACAAGATTCTTCCATATTTCAGGTACATACAGAACATTGTTCAGAGTCAACTCTTTCCCAGAGGTCATCTTCAGAATCACCTTTCCTTGACCTTCTATCTCAGATGTTGCTGAATTTCCCATGTATATCTTTTCCCCATTTTCAGCAGGCTCAAATGAAGAAAACATGCTCTTGTCTGAGCACACATGTCGAGTGGCACCAGTATCAATCCACCACTCTCTTGGGTTAGAACCCACCAGATTCACCTCAGAAACCACAGCAGAAAGGTTAATGTCTGAAACATCTTGAGTCATGTTTTCTAGCACATTAGCCTCTTGTTTCTTTTCTTCTTCGGCAGTCTGCACTCAGAAGACTTGTGACCCATTTTGTCACAGTTGAAGCATTTTCCTTGAAATTTTGATTTCTTGGAAACTCCTCCTTTAGGGCCCATCTTTGACCCTTTGTTCTTGAGGTTCTTGTTCTTATGGCCATGTTCGACAACATTTGCTTTGGCCTCATGAGTCATTCCTCTCTTTTCAGAGAATCGATTATCTTCCTCAATTCTCAGCTTAAGAACCAAGTCTTCAATGCTCATTTCTTTTCGTTTATGCTTTAATAATTCTTGAAATCTTTCCAACCGGTGGTAGTTTCTCAATTATCGAGGCTACTTGGAAGGTTTCACTTAAACTCATCCCCTCAGCATGAATTTCTGCTAGAATAATCTGCAGTTCTTGTACTTGGCTTATCACAGTTTTGGAATCAATCATTTTAAACTCTAGGAAACGGCCTACGACAAATTTCTTAGTACCGGCATCCTCAGTTTTATATTTCCGATCTAAAGATTCCCAAAGCCCTTTAGTTGTTTTCATTCCAGCGTACACACTGTACAAGGAATCACTTAGCCCATTCAGCACATAATTCCGACATAGGAATTCAGAATGTTTCCAAGCTTCAATGGCACTGATGACTTGGATATCAATCTCACCTCTTTGGGTACAAGAGCATCTTCCTTTAGAAACCTCGCAAGGTTCAACGTGGTCAGGTAGAAGAACATTTTCTGTTGCCACCTTTTGAAATTCTGACCACTGAATTTTTCAGGTTTTTCCGCAGCAGGATTGACATGGCTCACATGTCCAACAGGTTGTCTAGCCATTGAGGCAGGGAAACACCTTGGCCAGCCACAACGGCTGCCATATTAAGCCCAGAGACTGATGCAAGTTGGCCAGCCGAAGGGGCTGCCACTGCACTTTGGTCAGCCACGGGGGCTGCCACAATATTCTGGCCAGCCGAAGAGGCTGCCATATTCGGATCTACTGTGTTTGGACTGATTTCCATATCCACAGAGTACGAATTTTGTTTTAAGACTGTAGATAACAATTATTACAATTATTACACGGTAATTGGGAAATCCGAATATGACAAAATTACAATTATAATTATTATCCTCAAACAGACCCTAACGGCGGACCCTGAGAGTAGACCCTGACGGTAGAGGCTGAGAGCGGAGGCTGAGGGCAGAGGCAGACCTGAGAGCGGAGGCAGAGGCTGAAGGGCAGAGGCAGACAGCAGAGGCTGATGGCAGAGGATGACAGCAGAGGCTGATGGCAGAGGCAGAGGCTGACAGCAGAGGCTGATGGCAGAGGCTGATGGCAGAGGCTGACAGCAGAGGCTGATGGCAGATGCTGGAGGCAGGCTGAAGGGCAGAGGCTGACAGCAGAGGCTGATGGCAGAGGCTGACAGCAGAGGCTGATGGCAGATGCTGAGAGCGGAGGCAGAGGCGAAGCTGCAGAGGCTGTTGGTAGGCAGAGGCAGAAGCTGAAGCTGATGCAAATCAGAACTTTCCCGAGGCTTGTTGTAAAACAACAATATCCTTAAAACAAATTCGTCCCCTACCGTAGGTGCAGTAGAACGTGAGACGATTGTTTCCCAGGATACAACAGAAACGTACGAGAAAGGGCACCACCAGACTCGTATCCAACGAACCACAAAGTGTTTGAACTCTCCTTTTAACAAAACAAAGAAAATGATCTTTCGTGTGTGTGCTATGTCTTTCTCTATTTTCTATTTCATTCTCTTATTTTGAAAACAAGAACTGATGTTGTTTATATAGGAAAAGAAAACACATCTCAATTAATAGAAATTAACTAGCCAATTAAATTTCATAATGGGAGATGTTACACATTGTTGTAACCACTAAGCTAATTAAATTAGCACTAATGGAGATTAAACTTTGTAACCACCAAGCTAATTAAATTAGCTGTTATGGAATTACAAAAGGCTTGAAAATTGTGAACTTTGAGCAACAATTTCTCATTCACCCAAGCACCATTTTAAGCATATGAATATACCATTTCGAAGTACTCACGGAGGAGTATCCGAATCATTCAATAACAACCACTAACACGAAGTGGACCATGCTTAAAATTGAGCCTCAAAATGCTTATAAATAAGCATTTTTCCAACAGGAGGTCATACCGGTCGACCTAGACACACTCAAGTCTTTGAGTTCTCCCTCATTTTTTTAATCTTTATGCAATATGGCATTAAACTTCATATTGTTGCTTGATTCTATCAAAATATCATTTCTATCTTTGAATATTAGTTATGATATTTTGATTTTGGATCACAT